>JAAEAF010003655.1:0-103753 GCA_011037195.1 Triatoma infestans | reverse complement strand
AAAAAAAGTGCGTATTTGGATGATGTATGTGAGTGATGATGTGACATGGTTTGTGGGATGCATAATAAAAAACTTAATTATATAAGAAAACATAATTAGGTATACATGCTTGCGAGGATGTGAGGGCGCGTGAAAAAGTGAATGAATGACTGGAATTTCTTAATTCTTTGGAACTGGAAAACTTAACTTAATTATATTATAAAAAATCGTTCAGTTTTAAACGAATGAATGAATTTTAAAATGTTAGTTTAATCGTTGTTTATTGTAAAATTTTATTTAGATTTATTTTGTGTATCTTATTTTTTATTTTTTGTATATTCTTAATATTTTGGTTAGTTAATTGTGAAATAAGTCTCCCTCCAACAACAGAGTTTAAAGATTAGACCCCCGCGTCCACTGTAAGAAAAGAATTTGCCCTTTAACAACCCAACACGTGTTTTCCCACCCATCTGGCCACATCCCTTTACCTAGTTTATTTAAGAGTCTAGTATTTTAAAATACACCTCAGTTCGTGTGAAACTAGTGCTGTACGAGTTGTGTTGGCACACTGTCTGAAAACGCATCCTGATGATGGGCGAACGCCGAACCGGTCGATGACCACAAAAGAAGCAGGCTACCACGGAAAATGTCTCTGATATCTATTAAACTCCAACCCTCCTAGGCTTTCCCATGAGAGTGAGACCTTCCAAATAATGAAACCTAGTACCAGCAAAACGGAGTAACTGACATAAATAGTGATACACAGTTTTCCTGACATCACATTCGCACTTCCGCACTTTCTTAAAAAAAAATAATAATTATCATACGAATAAGAATAGAAATTATTATAGCATAAAGAAATACAGTCCACACACTAGGATTTACATTTACAATAAGAATATATTCAATTTCATCAACAGGATTACGTGAAAAGTTTATTGAGTGCACGTAATTTGATTTTGAATTTAGGACTCTGCTGTGGAGTTAATGTTAGGCTGATATTGCCAATCAAATTGGGTTTCCCAGTGGAAAATGTTTCGTCAATTAACGGTTTTTTCCTTGTGGATGAGGGTAGCGTTTTCTTGTTTCGACAGCGTTATCTTGTAGGATATTATGTTTTTCTGGTATTATAAATACGGCTAGGAATTGGTTTAATCCAATAAACGTTATACAGTTGTTTTCTATAACAGTTCATTATATAGACATGTTGCGCCGTTTCAATGAAGTATGAATTCTTCTTCGCATGAGCTGTGGTGTGTAGAGATATAGATGTTTTCGAACAATGGTTCACCTTAATTTTATAGGAATTTTCATTGTGATATTTAATTTCATTAAATTTTGATTTTAACAAGTAATTAGTTTATGGTATTGTTAAAATTTTATCTTTTTGCATTGTTGGGATAGGTTGAATACTAAACAATTCCGAATAATCTTCAAAAAATAATGGCAGTCTAAGAAAATAAATTATTTTTGTTTTTTATAGCCTACAATCAATTCTTAACATATCTTCGAAATTCGATTACATTTCCAAACTTTATTTTTATTGGCAATTATTTTTTATAATAGTTGCTAAAATTTTTAATTAATTAAATAATTGATAAGATCTTATTATTTGTTGTGGTTGGTTCCGCAAAGCTGGAAAGCATCAGAGATATTTTCCGTGATAGCCTGCTTTTTTTGTGGTCATCGACCGGTTTCGGGCGTTCGCCCATCATCAGGGTATATTTGTTAAACAGTGTAATTACATAGACTTGCACAGAGCAAATACAGTTGATACGCTCAACAGTAAAGTTGTACTGTACAGATGTGCTGTTGTACTGTTCTGTAACTACACCGTTCTGTTACAGTACTCAGTTGTACTGACAGTTGTACTTAACAATACAGTTGAGTGTATCAACTGTATTTGCTCTGTGCAAGTCTATGTTATTACACTGTTTATAAAAACATCCTGATGATGGGCGAACTCCCGAAACCGGTCGATGACCACAAAAAGGAGCAGGTTATCACAGAAAATATCTCTGAGTACTTATTACATTTGGGTATAAAGTTTTTAGTTTGCAAATTGTAAGAGAGTTTTCTATGTCTTGTAAAATATTTAACAGTAAATAATAAAGAATGTGTAACTGATTTAAAGCGTCCTTAATTACAGTAATTTCCGCGTTTCTCCTAATATTGTGCTAATAATAAGTATCTAGTTCTTTTGTTTCTAGTTCTTCGCCATTGGATTGAATAATGTGCATGGTTTCGTTAAAAATTTTTAATTAATTCTTTTCAGTGGGAGCGGGGGTGCCGCAGGGGAGTATTCTTGGCCCAGTACTGTACACTGTATACACATCCGATATCCCCACACATCCGTCCACACTACTATGTACATATGCAGACGACACAGCCATACTAGCTTCTAGCACAAACCCAACATCAGCATCACACAAGTTACAGACACACTTACATCTGATAGAAACATGGGCAAAAAAGTGGAGAATTAAAATGAACCCACGAAAATCCCAACACGCCACGTTTACTCTCCGGCGGGGCTCCTGTCCTGCGTCTATTTTAACAATAACTCTCTTCCTTCTGCCGACCTGGTGCGCTACCTTGGACTCTTCATAGACAAACGACTTACATGGACACATGACTTAAAAGACAAGCACTGACTAAACGGGCCAAACTTCTCCACCGACTTATCGGAAGACGCTCTAAACTACCCACTGAACTGAAGAGACTAATATACAATACTATATTAAAACCTATGTGGACTTACGGACTAGAGCTGTGGGGTTCAGCCAAACCGACCAACATACGGACTATACAGACGTTTCAATCAAAACTACTCCGACAGATAGTAGACGCACGTTTTTACGTTACAAACCTAACTCTCCATAACGACCTCAACATTTCTTTCGTAAAACAACTCGCCAAGACTAAATATAATAAATTTCACTCTGCTCTCTCTCACTGCTCTAATCCATTCGTACAATCTCTCGCCTCCACTACCATCCCTGACAATCCACCACGCCGACTGAACCGCCAGTGGCCCCGAGATTTCCTTCGGGACTGATCAGTAGCTGGTATCCCGTAGAGAGTGCTACCACTGGGTAGTTTCTCTCCTCCTACTTTTCACGCCTCTGTAATCTCATCAACATATTTACTTATTGTATGTATCTATATACAGATTGTAAATGGCTAAATAACGAAAAAAAAAAAATTAATTCTTTACTGATAGAATGTATTATTGCTCTTATTTGATTTTGCAGAATGTTTTCGTTTGTCTTTATGTGTTCAATAATTTTATATAATTTTCTAGGTCTTCGCTTCCAGATTTCAATAAACGTTTTTATTATACATCCTAATTCGTTATGAGTCCTCGTTTCTTTTTTTCCCCTTTTTTTTTTTTAATTTAAGGAGGGTCAATATCAATGGTCATTGGCGCCTGGAGCATTCTCAGTGCACTGCCAACCTCCGGACAGTGTTCTCTCGTTATAGACAACAAGCGTTTCTTTGCGTCAATATTGTGAATTAGTAAGTAGTATATTTTTTCTCATGAGTGATTTAGTGTATTTAATTATATTTATAAAGGGCGTAATTTCTTCAACTATAGTCTTGTTATGTTTAAGGTATTCCAATAGATGATATTCTATTATTTAAAACGTTAAATTGTGAAAATAAGCATACAATGTCATAATAATGGAATAATGCAGTGTCCTACCCCTCCCCCCCGGGGTGCGCGTGAAATTGGTGACTTTTGATCTCGGAGTTAAAAGAAATTTTACAAAAGTATTTCAACCCCATTAGGTTAAATTCATTTAGAATTACCAAAGAAACGCGTGTTGTCTGTAACGGGAGAATACTGTCCGGTGGCCGACAGTGCACGGAAAAGGCTACGGGCGCCTTAAATTACAAATTTTGACGCATCTTAAATTAAAAATTTTAATCCTTATGCCGGATTTGCTGTCTGTAGCTCGCTATTGGCCGCCGCTTTGGCGGGGGTGCCATGGTCTTGTTGGTTGACTGTTTAACGGTGCCGATCGGATTGCGGTGTTTTTCCGTGACGGTGGCGGTTAGTGGTGGGCTGTGCGTCGTGGTCACGGCGTTGCAATATAACATATATTATGATAATTTATATGTAATAACTCTGATATTATTGCCCAAAGTACAGGGGAGTGTGAAAGTATTTAGTGTGTGAATGTGAGGGTCTTGGCGTAGGTATGTGGCGACACCATCGCCCACCCTTCGGGGTGGAAACAGCCTCTGGCTCTCTAGGTCGGGAGCCAGTTAATTCCTATCCCCTTAAACTACCTATCCTTTTCCTTTCCCCTTGCCGGGGTACCGGCAAGTGTTCCCAGGTCACTGCACCTCTGTCCACTAGGCACTGGACAGAAATCAGTAGATGGAAGGTAATCATGGGTGTGCGATCAGTCACACAATGCTTGTTGGCAGGCATTGTGTGCGATAAGTCGCACCGTGTCTGTTGATGAGCATGAAATACTGAACTACGGGCGCAAGCGCCAAAGTTCTAGGCCCAATTGCTTACGATTGAGGTCGGACTCGTAGTGGTCGTGGTTTAACCAACAACTCCAATGACTTCGGTTATGAGTTGAGCGGGAGGAGACTCGCAATATAAATTCAACCCCGGTGCCAGCCCGTAGCTGGAAGTGCACTTGCTAGATGTGCGCGGCCCACCGGAGCCTGCTAGAGTGCCTTCTCTAGCTTGTGGTAGTGGGGTGTGACCACTATGTGGGATCACTCTGCGCGCTGGTTGAGCGTATCTCAACCTACCCTTAAATGGGTCAAGCGGGGGAGTGCCCGGGGGGGCACTTCTACCACGGCGAGGCCTTGCAGTCCAGCCTCTCGTGGTAGTGACATCCACTCTCTTGTAAAACGACTCTGTGCTTGCACGGGGGGGACTGGTATACCCCGTAAGGGGTAGGAACGGTCTTAAAAGAACCCTTAGTACCGTGAGGGAAAGGGAAAGAGGGAAAGAATGCCCAAAGTACATTTTAACGTGTCACAGATTAAAATTGATTTTAAGCGTCGATCACATTGATGACATAAAAGGGGATGTGAGGAAAAAATGTGTGTTCCAACCTTACGTTGCCAGGCAAAGTACATGTGTGAAAGCCAAATAGGATTAACGTGTGCCATCCCAGCAAGGGTGGCTTAGAAATGAGAAAGGGGCGCAAATAACATTGAAATTGATGCGCCAAAAAAAAAAAAAAAATTATGCAATTAAAACAACAATCAGATTTAAAATTGGCAAAGAACAAGTGGAATTATTGCAATTGTGTCAGATTTTTGAAATTGTCTTTTCAGAGGAAATACATGTTTTGAGCTCATCTGAATTATGAAAATAGTGTAAAACAGATTTGTGTTCATATGTGCGTATGAGTGTGTGTATCTCCAAAATAAAAGAACGCAGGAAGCGAAAATTGGAATTCCATTTAGGTATTAAGATCGCATCTGACATGAAAGTTTCGAGCCGTATCTATCAACCGCAATTGCGACAAACATACTGAAAATGGGGGAACCCCCGAAACTAGTTGATGACCATAAAAAGAAGCAAGGTATCAAGAAAAATGTCTCTAATTAATTAGTAATATGTTTAGTGAGTTTAGGCAAAAATTATTGAGGCAGGTTTCGAAAAATTCGTGATAAAATTTAAAAACCGATTGCATAAACTTGCTTAAACTATTTTCTACACATTAGTTATTCATTTAAATATATTTAATTGTTCTCAATGTTGTTTAAATACTAAAGAGCAAAAATTATTTTGAAACACTTTGTAGAGGGTAGCTTAGGTCATCGTACCTTCCAGAACATTCCAAAATTAACTTTGCCAGAAAATGCATTAAATGAAAATTTTCAGGGATATTATATTGTTACAATCGAAGTTGGCAGGGAGCCTATTGCGAGAAAATAACGAAAAACTAAAAAAAAAAATATAATAATATTGTGATTTCGCTTTTTCTGAAGACGGATTTTGACACAAATTCTTGAGTCAGGTCCCGTATTGGTATTATATCAAGTTTAAGCTCTGTGTGATTTGAGAAAACTCGGAATCTCTAAAAACATTTTTATTACTTTCTCTTTCTTCTTGGTAAGAGAAAGTACGGCGATCGTGTCTAATATTCGATTTTTTTTTTTTAATCCAAAATACGTGTTTTGATGTATCCTGGGTATGAAAAATAAGGTCCTAGCGAATGGTCTGCGGGTGTATCTCAAAATATCTCAAAAACAAAAAATTGCAACAAGCACAAACTTGGTATTCTGTTTCGATACTAACACCGCATCTGAAACGAAGGTTTCGGGTAATAATTCATCTACCGGATGTGCGAGATTTGTTGAATATTTCTTATTTGCAGTTTTCCGTGATTTTCACGAAACTATTTTCTTTAAGCTTCGTATACTATCGTAAGCTTCGTAATATTATGCATAAATGCCTACCTTTTTTTCTACTTCATTGAACCTCAAAACACTCATTTCTCATTCCTGAAATTCTATCTATCGCTATTGCTGAAATATACTCCGTGTAGCTAAATGAAATAATAAAAAAGTTTAGCTAATCGTGGCATTATTAAATCATTAAGTTTTATCCAGCTAAATGACCTTCATTATTAATTTTTTTTTTAAATTACAATCTAATTTAGAATTCTAGGAAGAGTGAATAAATATTGATAACACCATCCACATAGCCACAAAAAACACATAAACAAATACACAGGCATAAATCATTTTGATAATTATATCTTAGTTTATTTTCAAAACAATTTAAAAGTTCTATATTTTTTAAATAAGGGCAGCTTTATAAAATTGTGTTCAGAATAAAAACAAATACGTGACAAATAAACTATGATGACAGTTGTTGAAACAATGGAAAAGGAATATCTTGAAATTATACTAAGACGTAAACAGAATGATATGCGAGTAAAGAAAATCGTTAGCGTTGAATGTAAACCGGCCTTGGATAAGGGGGAAAATTTCATGAGCACATTGTTACGATATAAGTTAGTAGTTTTACTCGGGTCTGGTGAAACTGCTGTTAAACATCTTATAGTGAAATCATTACCAGATACTGAGGATCATTCGGCCTTCTTACAAGAATATTCATTTTTTAAAAATGAAATTCATGTAAGTAAATAACATGAATTTTTTTTCTGAATATATTTATGAGTATTGTTTTTAATTTCTCTTACAGCGACAAATTTTCGTCATTGAGTTTTCACCTTTACACCAAATACATGTTTTGAGTTTCTCGGAGAACGGAAAAAATGTTATTACCGAATGCTCTGTGCGTGTGTGCGCAAAATATCACACAAACTAAAAAAAACCCAATAAGATGAAAGTTGATATTCCATTTGAATACCATCACAGCACCAGATAATAAGATTTTTGGTTCACAATCCATAAACTGAAGTGCTTGACTTTTTTAATTAGTTTTTTCTCCTTTTTTTTCCATTTCTTTTGAGATTTTCTTTAAATTTCGTTCAGTATCTACACTCATTAATGTCTATCACTTTTGTTTGAAGCATTTTCCAGGGCCAATTTATTTTTAAAGGTTTTTAAAAAAAGCAGAATTTTGGCAGAGCAGCATTCCTATAAAAGACCATTTCATTGTAGAGTTCTGGCATCAATTTAATATTAAGTTACGTTAGCAAAATTCCTAGAATTCCAAAATTAAAGCAAATTGATTAACCAGAAATGCAACTTTAGAGAATCAATTTTTGAGTTTCTTTTCGGGTATTTTCCTCGAGTTTGTTCGATATTTTCTGGGTTAAATGCTTCGTATTTTCGCTTCAAATACTACCTGTTATTGCCACTAGATTGTGCCTCCATCAGTTCTATATTTACTTACTTACTTACTTACTCCCTGGCTCTACAGGTCTTGATGACCCTTGGCCTTCCGAGTAACTCTCTCCATTTCTCTCTGTCCTGCGCCTCATTCTTCCAATTGCGGACACCTAGCTTCTTCGCATCCTTCTCTACCTCATCTCGCCATCTGCTTCTCGGTCTTCCCTTTTTCCTCTTGCCACTGAAATTGTCTTCCAGCATTCTTTTCTGTAGCCTATCACCTCCCATTCTGGCTACATGGCCTGCCCATCTAAGCCTACTTGCTTTTATACAATTTACAACATTTTCGTTTTTTAAAAACCCCTCAATCTCCGCATTGCTTCTTATTCTCCATAGACCATCCACTTTTTTTGCGCCGTAAATTCTTCTAATAACTTTTCTTTCAAATACCTTCAACTTGTGACAATCGTCTTTTGACAAGGTCCAAGTTTCAGCGCCATAAGTAACTACTGGTCTTATTAGAGACTTATATATCTTTAATTTGGTTGTTTTAGTTAACAACTGGGATTTGAGGAGTTTAAAATTAGCAAAGTAGGCTCTATTTCCAGCCATAATCCTGTTCTCAATTTCACGACTTATCGCATTTCTATTATTTAGAGAAGAACCTAGATATACGAAACTCGGCACAGTTTCGAAGGTGAAGTCTAGATCTGCATGCTGTTTAAGGATCGTCTACTTTCTGATGCTGACATTTTTAGGCATTTTGTCTTTGCTTCATTAATAATAAGACCAACCTTAGAGCCACCTCTGACAATGATTTCAAATGCTTCTTTCAGCGCTGCATCATTTCTGGCGACAAGAACCAAATCATCCGCATAGGCGCAAAGTTGCCAAGTTTTATTGATGATTGTTCCATTTTTGGTTGCATCTTTTACCACATCATGTAATGAAACATTGAACAAAGTCGCTGACAAGGCATCCCCTTGCCGCACGCCAGACTGAACTTCAAACGCTTTGCCTACTTTATTTCCAATCATAACTTTCGAGGAAGCTCCATCCATGGTCATACGAATTAGGTTTATTAATTTCTGAGGAATTCCATTATTCTGTAAGATTCACAACAGGACAGACCTCTCGAATGCCTGCTTATAATCAATAAATAAGATGTGGAGGTCAATACCGTATTCATATGCTTTTTCCATCGCTTGTCGGAGCACAAAGATTTGGTCTATAGTACCTCTGCCAACGCTAAATCCACATTGATAATCCCCTAATATCTCTTCCGTGTACTTAGTAAGCTTTCTGAGGATTATGTAAGACAATAGTTTATATAAGATTCCTAGCAATGTAATACCTCTGTAATTTGAACATTGATCTTTACTACCGTTTTTAAAGATTGGGCATATCAATCCAAGTGTCCAATCTTTCGGCATCACCTCTTGGTTCCACACATCACAAATCAAATCATAGGTAATATCCTTTAGTTTACTATTACAGCATTTTATTAATTCCGCAACTATTCTATCTTCTCCGGGAGCTTTACAATTTTTCAAATTTTTTATAGCCAAGTCTATCTCATCTCTGCCAGGGCTTTCAACAAGTGGTTGTGGGTAATAGATAACATTTTCCTCTTCCTCCTCATCCGAATCACTACTTTGTTGCACATTTAGCAATTCCGAGAAATGCTCAGTCCATCTTTTCATAACTTCTTGCTCTCCTTCTAAGGCCTCGCCTATTTTACTTTTGCAGTTATTCATTTTCGGTTGATATGCTTTTCTAAACCGATTTATCTCTTTATAACATTTTCCACTCTCATATTCCTTATCTAAACTTTCTATGTCTTCCAGGCGTTTATTAATTATCTTTCTTTTTTCTTCTCTGCAGATCTCTTTTTGGCTTCTCTTCTTCTACTACAGTATGTCTCATAATTTTGTCTTGTGTGCCTTTGTAATAATTTTTGGCTTGCTTGATTTTTCAATTCTATTGCTTTCTCACATCGCTCATTGAACCACTCATTATTTCTACCTTCTTTCAACTCTCCTAATGTTTCTTCAGCTGCATTGCATATCGAGTCTTTCACAGCTTTCCACTTTTCTTCCACCGACAGATTTTCGTGTCTTTCACTATTCTCTTCATTTTCACCCACCTTTTGCTTTTCAATTTCCTTATCAATACTTTCTTTAAACCTTTTGAGTTCTTTCTCTGATTTAAGTTTGTCAGTGTTCCATTTTGTTCTTTTAATAGTATCTTGTCTTGCTACCTTAGCTATTCTTTGCCTTAGTTTCGCTTTCACCAAAAAGTGATCTGAATCACTGTTTGGGCCTCGCATACTTCTTACATCGGTAATATTTGAGGAATATCTCCTGGATATCAATACATGGTCGATTTGACTAACAACATCTCTTCCTGGCGCCTTCCAAGTTCCTCTATGAATAGTTTTATGGGGAAAACATGTACTTTTTAAGTGTAAGCTATACATTTCCGCGCATTGGGCTAGCAACATCCCATTTTCACTAGTTGCATCATGAAGCGAATATTTTCCAGCGATTCCGCTTAAAAAAATCTTCGTTTCCTATTTTTGCATTAAAGTCGCCCAAGAGAATCACCACATCATATCTGGGTACTTTTTCAATGTTACTTTCCAAGTTATCATAGAAATCTTCTTTTGTCTCATCATCAGCATCATCTGTCGGTGCATATACATAGAAATATTTCTAAATTTACCTTTAATTCTCAATTTACACAATCTGTCAGATATCGCCTCAAAGTTAAGAATAGATTTTCTAAGTTTATTATTCACAAAGAAGCCTGTTCCAGCTAGACCAGTTTTCTTTTTAGCCCCACTGTACAATATGGAAAACTCTTTCTTATCTATAGCCTCCAGTTCTATATTTATTTAGGATAAATAACCAAATTTTCAAGTTGAAAGTAAGCCTATCAAAAAAAAAAAGCGCCAGTGGAGGCTCATTACAATATTGGCGAAACGTCGGTTTCTAGCAAACCATTTTGACACACGATCTCAAACCGGAAACTCAAATGTATTTCATGAAAATAGCCGTGGAAACCTACAAGATCGATTTTAGAATAATATTGCCAGTGCAACAAAATCTTCGTGTGTGGGCTTTTATTTTTGTTTTTGTTTAAATAGACATTTCACCAAAAATATAAATTTTGCGTGGTTTATTGAAGAAGGAAAAATTGGTTTTCAGATATTGTTTTGTGTGTATGCAAATACAAAGGACTCATCCAGTTCTTCTAACCACTTTTAAAAGATATATTATTCACATAAAAAAATTCTGATTGAGGGACATACTTATCTGTAATTGTGATATTAGATTTTCATATAAAATGCAATTTCTTCATATTTGACGTTAACAGAGGCTTGTGCTAGTAAACGAAAGGCTATACTATATATCTGGCCCAAACTTGGTGATATATCAGGAGCAGAGTAGTATCTTGAGAGAACAGTTTTATTTGATTTTTGTTACTCCTGAATTGACTTGTATGGAAGGAAGTATTGCAATCGTGTCAAATATTCGATATCGAATTTTCATCGATAATATCCGATTTGAGGTTCCCTAAACCCAAAAACGTGATTTTTATAAACATGAAACTTGATATTCTTCCGTTTAGCTATCACTATGAGATCTGACCCATAGTTATCTGTCAAAATTCCTCAACCGGAAGTACCACTTTACTTATTAATTTTTTTTTTACTTTTTCGTGGCTTTCTCAAAAATAGCTCCGAGCCATTTTCTCGAAACCTCCTATATAAACTACACATACAAATAGCTATAACTTTTAATTGAAACATTTCTCTGGGAAAATTCATTTATGGGCACTTTTAGGGGTGGTGGTGTGGTGAACCCAGTTTTTCTTTAAAGTTCTCTATCATAGTTGATTATACAATTCCACCTTCCAAACAAAATTAATTAGAAACAAATAAATGGGCGAAATTCCAAGTTTGAAGAAAATTAGTAAACCGGAAATGCGCTTTAATTGAAATTTTTTTTTCAGTTTCCGCAAATTTCATTAAATTTGGTACACAAACTATAAGATTTGTCAATTAGAATTTGGAGAATTGGAGTAAGAGAAAGTTGTGTGAGTGTTTCACACCAGATTTTTTATTATTATTATTATTATTATTTATACATTGTGACATAAGAATCATACAAATAACTCCTACATATAATGAATGAGCGAATTGTAGGACAGAAGATGAACTCAGTATCTCTAATAGGCGAACTTAATGTATCACATACTTACGAAGGAGGAAAACTTAATGAGATAGAATGAAAGAAGCATGTAGTGGTGGATAAAATTTAGAAATCCGCAAAAATATTAGAAAATGGACTACATGCATATATGATCTACATGATAATGGTCTCTCTCGTTCCGTTCGACGATGATGGGATTATCTGTGAATTACTGTATAATAATATTATACTCTAATCTTACCTGTTCTGCAGAGACAAGTTTTAGTACATGTAAAAAAAATTGTATATATATACTTAATAAAACAGAAGCTACAAATTGAAAGTCATGGACTCCGAAAAAAACCCTGCCCTTGAAAGTAGCCTTGCATTAGCCAAGATAAAAAAATATATAAATTGCATTGTAAAAAAAACAAAACAAATATTGATAATTAAGTGAAAAACTCTTGAACAAATAAAACATTACAACATGTGAAATACAAATATTATAACATGACGATAAAAACAGGCCTATTTTTAATGAGGAAAATAATTATTTATAAAACAAAATTTAAATAGAATATCCGGGCAAAGAGTGACTGATTGTTGTTAGCGTGATGAATGTAGAATGTTGGAGGATTTTTTGTTATGAATCGCTTGAAGAGTGGTGTGTGACTAGTAATGGCTCTTGCTTGTTCTAACGGTGGTGAACTAGTGTGGCCAAATTGGTGAAATGATAGTTGATGTTTACCCTTACAGTTTATCTGTTTTCTGATTCGTAATACTTCAAATTTGATTTAATCACTGACGTTAATATTCTCCAATGGTCGGTTTACATTCAATTCCTGTTATTGCTTCTAGATGTGGGATTTTGGCTGTCAGTGTTGAAGCCTATTCCCCAAATTGTAATAATGGACGTGGCACAAGGTGTAATGTGTAGTTGAAGTGCGCTTAGCGGCTTAGACACAAACACGCATGCGCGCGGTCAGACCATTCGTTAAAAATATTTTATTCGTTTTTAGAGGACCTCAAAAAATGTAATTCTGGTGAAAACTCAATTTTGAAAATTCGTCATGATTCCATTACTTCCTCTTACTAAATATACTAATCATTCTAATAAACACTACTCTACTGTAATAAAAGTAATATAACTAAAAGGCACTAGACAATAGATTCGGGAATCATTTTTCAAGGAAAACTGAATAAGGTGTGAAATATGCATAATAACGAGCACAACAACCTTAAGGTTCATTGGAAAAATAAAAAAATCTGGTGTGAAACACTCACACAACTTTCTCTAACTCCAGTTCTCAAAATTATAATTGACAAATATTATAGTTAGTGTACCAAATTTAATGAAATTCATCGAAAACTAAAAAACTTTTCAGTAAAAGCGCACTTCCGGTTTACTAATTTTCTTGTAACTTGGAATTTGGCCATCTATTTATTTCTAATTAATTTTGTTTGGATGATAGTATAATCAACTATGATCGCATTTTAAAGAAAAACATAACTCCACCACTTACGTAAAAGTAACCTTAAATGAAAGTTCCTAGAGAAATATTTTATGTGAAAGTTGTAGATCGTTGTATGTGAAGTTTATATAAAAAGTTTCAAGAAAATCATCGTAGCCATTTTTAAGAAAATTGCGAAAAAGTGAAAAAAACCATTCAGTAAAGTAGTAAAGTAAACGCACTTCCGGTTATGCGATTTATTTCAAACTTGGAATTTCAATAATATATTTAATTCTAATTAACATTATTTAGATGAGTGAATTTTCCAATAAACTGAAATACCACTTTAGATGAAAACCTAACCCAACCCCTCCCCAAAAAATGCCCTTAATGAATTTTCCCAGAGAAATGATACAAATAAAAGTTCTAGCTCTTTGTATGTGTAGTAGATGTACTAAGTTTGAAGAAAATCGTCGGAGCTATTTTTGAGAAAATCGCAAAAAAGTAAAAAACCAACTAGTAAAGTGGTACTTCCGATTGTGGAATTTTGGCAGATAACGTACTGTCAGATCCCATGGTGATAACTAAACGTAATATCAAGTTTGAACTTTCTACGATTTCTCGTTTTTGAGCTATGCTGTTCACGTACATACATACTCGTACATACATACATACACACTCACACACACACACACACACACACACACACCATTTGGTAAAAACCACTTTTTTGGACTCAGGGGACCTCAAAACGGATATTTCCGGTAAAAACTGGATATCGACAATTTGACACGATTACAATACATCCTCTTACTAGGAGTAAGAGAAAGTAAAAACGCGAGACTCATCGACCATTTGGCCATGCACATATAACAAGAACTAGAATATAATACAATTTTTACTTTATTTTACAATATTTAACAACTGTATTTTTACAAATAATATTTGACTTGATCGCAACACTTCCCGCGACTACAAGTAAGAGAAAGTAAAAATTTTTATGCACAATTATGTATCGCGTAATTCCTTTATTCAAGTATAAGTTTATGAAAATGACAATATAAAGTCGAAATGTTAAACATAAAAAAAATAAAAAATCGAAATTAAATACATATCCAACTGGAGACTATTGTTTGGCTAAAATTATTAAACCCACTGAAATATCTTTAGAAATTTTTTGACTTTTTAAAAGCATTAATTTGCATGTGTCAATCAATGATTAACGTCAAAATCGTCAACGGAAAATCATTAAAATTTTAAGCATTCTTTTGTTTTGCCTAAATATTATTTCTAAGAAAACTCTGAGGATGCGATGGAAATATAGATGGCAGAAAAATCAGGAAACGATTTGCCGAATACATCAGATCATTCAAGTATAACAAAATTATTTAAATTTTGCCAATCACCTAAACATGAACAAACACAAACCCGACGACAAACGATAAAATCTTCACAACGATAAAATTAATATATCCAGGCAAAAAAGGAGGACGACTGGTTATACTAGAACAACTTGAAATATATAAACACAAGACACAAAACCTTAATAAACTAACGAACAAAATTCGCAAGTGAACCACTATTCAAACCGTCTTCCCACAATAACAATAAGAAATACAATAAACAGTTCACAAGACCCCTGAATCAAATAGTTTTTGAATATTTATATACGAATCAAACAGCTTATAAGTTTGTACCCAATATGAGAATAATGTACGCAAGTTGAGAATGTAAAATGTTAATTGTGGAATGTACGCTACATTAATGTCGGATAGCATGCATATATCATTTTTCAGTGATATATTTATAAAAGTTTGTATTTAAGCTCGTTTAGATTTGTTATATATTTAAGCCTGTCAAACAATCCATATATTTTACGTTTATATGCGTGCGTGAATGGTGTATATGAATTATGAAAGGTAAAATGTATGGAATGTATAATACGTGATTACAAAATAACATGCTTATATAGGTTAATTGTTTAACTATATATTTATTTATTTACACGAACAATAAGCTCGTTTTTTTATCATTTCTAGTTATTAATTATTCCATAGTAGTCCACGCCTGAAACTATGTTCTTTCGTTTTGTTCTACACTCAAAGAACAATTAAAAAAAAAAATAGTAAGATAATATGAATAAATCAAAGTAAATCTCCTACAAATACGTAATTTTAGTTACACATCTCCACTTGTTGGATATTTCCATTTATAAAAGGACAAGTATCCAGCCCTTTAAAAAGCGAAAAACAATATGTATTCGCCCACCCAAGTATCAGCGAACCTAATATCAACTAGGTATTTAACCTAGTTAGGTCCTAACAAAAACATTTTTAAAAACCAGTGTATCAACTAAAGTTGCTCCGTACATGTTAATGTTATCACACTGTTTTGACAGAAACATCCTGATGATGGGCGATCGCCCAAAACCGATCGTGACCCCAAAAAACTAAACAGGCTCTCACGGAAAATATAGATAATTGAGGCAATATTAAAATGAACTATCAATCATTTAAAGCTGAATTAAGATAATTGCATCATACTAACTATGATGGCTTCTGCAAGCTCTGGATTGGATCTGCAGGCTCTGTTTAGTTCATCCAAATGCATTATATTAGAAACGGAATTCGGTAGGAGAAGGGCTAGGTCAAATGGTATTGACCCAAAATGGTGTTAATAAAATAAGTGAAACATGATCTCTGGCGTTTGAAATAAAAATAAGAGAAAGTAATAAATTAAAACTAGAGCGTGGCCTAAGCGGAAGTCCCAATTATCAGTGTAACATTAAAGTTACACGCTAGGCACAACTAAATAAACATTATATCGTTTAAGAAACGAATTGTTTACATACGAATATTTTTCTTAATAAACATTACTTCTTTTTATGGAATGAAATTAATTTAATTATGTCCAGGTATATTCCAAAATACTTAGAGATATGATAACACTAATGGAAGAATTCCAAGATAAAAGAGATCAGTTGTGGTGTGAAATGGCTGGTTATAAACCTTACCACAAACTTATCCTACAGGATCTTAAGGTAATGATCTTGGTTTTGTTTTTGTTATTTTAAAAATCATCTCGTAAAGTAATCTTGATTTTGCTTAAGAATATGTATTTACATAAATAATTAAGATATTTCCAATGCACTAACTATGATGGGCTTCTGGGAGCTTGGGATTGGTTCGGTTTATATTAATGATTGGTTTAACATTTACATTAAAAACTGAATTCGATTCCAGAGAAAGGGTAAGTCAAATCGTATTGATCCATCATTTTGTAGCAATTTAAATGATAGATTTAATTTTAAATTTGCCATAATACTTTAGATAAATGTCATGTGAAATATATTTCTCTAAATGCTCTCGATTACCGGTTTGCATATATTTTTGTATGCGAAAGCTTAAAAGTAGAATACTTCAGCTTCTACTTTTGATTTTACAATAATTGTCATATTATTATTACACGGGTGGAGGGAAATAAAATCTATTACTTTTTTTTACTTTGTCTCACATCTAGTAAGAGGAAATATTGCAATCGTGCTAGATTTTAAAAATTGAGTTTACACCAGAAGTCCGCTTACCACGCTTAGTGGTCTCCTGAGTCCAAAAAAGTGGGTTTTAGAAAATTGGTCTACATATGTGTGTGAGTGTGTCTGTGAGTGAACAGGATATCTCAAAAAACTAAAAGTTGCAGGAAGCTCAAACTTGGTATTCGTTCAGATATTTTACCACCGCATCAGACACGAAGATATCCTGGCAAAATCCATCAATCGAAAGCACCACTTTACTAAAGTTTTCTTTTAGTTGTTTGTGATCCTCTTGTAAAAGAATCCAACGATCTTCTTTAAACGTGTCAGATCAACTTTACATATAATGGATCTACAACTTTTATTCGAAAAATTTCTTTCTTTAAATGACTTTAAGAGGGCTTTTGGGGGAGAGGTGGGATTATGTTTTTCTATAAAGTGCTATTTCAATTTGTTATATAATTAATGTCAAGTAAATAACATTAAATAGGTGTTAAACTCATCTCAAAGGGGGCAGGTAACAAGTTCTCCAGTATACACGCTCAAACCCTTGGGATTACCACCGGCTATTATCTTTTATTTTGTGTTATTTGAAAGTTGCACATCATCTACGGTCCTTCGCACTTTTTATCTTATCTCTGAAGGACACTATACTGATTGGGTTAAACTATTTGCTACCTAACGGGAAAACCTAACGACAACTGGCTTAACATACAATAAATCGTACCGATATTGCTTCTATAACTACTCGGGGAGGAGTACTTGATATTAATGTGTGTGTTCCGACCTGATCAAGTCATATTTATTAGATCGTCAGCAAGTGGTATCTATAACTGGTCGTGATGCCGATATCAACTCCAGTAAGGAACACTTGTCTTCGGCATTACCTTGTCCCTTGGTGTTCCTCAAGGATCTTGTTTAGGACCTCTCTTATTTATATTGTATATTCATGATCCGCCCGTGTTGAAGTCGCCTAGGAAATTAATCTTTTTGCAGATGATATAAACTCCAGTTTTTGTGGTAAGAATTTTCAAGCTGCAGCTAACGATGCAAACACTGGAGCCAAAGCTATCTTCAATTGGGCATTGAATAATAATTTAAAAATTAACCCCGACAAGACCATCGGATTAAATTTTACTAATTTCCACAGGATAATACCTGTCCTCCCCTTATCATGATAGATAATTCCAGTATAAAATTTGTGAATTCTGCTTGTTTTCTGGGATTACACATTTCTACTGACTTGAAGTGGAAAGTGCATGTTGACCAATTGTTAGTAATAAGTTGGCTTCAACAATTTATTTATTTTATAAATTGGCCAAATGTCTAGATATTGAGGCCTTAAAAATGATTTACCACGGAAAATTTGAATCAACAGTGTCATATGCCATAGAATTTTGGACAAACTAGCCGGAAGTATATAGAATTTTCAAGTATCAGAAGAAGATAATTCGTATCTTGGTCAAGGCTAAACGGAAGGAAAGTTGTAAGGATCATTTTAAAAAGTTAAATATGCTTACTCTTCCATCTTTATATATCTATAAATTGGCAATGTTGGTGTTTAAAAAGCAAAGATGATTTTTTTGTCACTAAAAATATTAGCCCCTACGAAACAAGAAGTAACGGTTTAGTTTGTCCACCATTTACAAGGTATACTACAATTCAGAATTCCTATATCTCCATGGGTATAAAAAAATTTAAAATGATTCCGTCATCTATTGGTGAACTCTTAAATTTAAAAGATTTTAAAAAGAAACTGAAAGACTATTTATTAAGTAAATGTATATCCTCACTAGATGAATTTTTAACAAAATTATAAATAAAAAAACAATAACTACAATAATATAAAATTATTTCCACAATTTTTCCATTTCTCACTTTTTATAATATTAGATTGGCGGCTTATAATCTATATACAGTTTGTGTTTGCTAATATATAATTGTTGAGTTATTTTAATTTTATGTACTTTTTTATACATTACGTAATATTTACTGTGACGAGCCTTGTATGCATTTATATGTACAAATGATTTCAAGGCAATAAAATTATCTATCTATCTATCTACCTATTCATAGAAAAAACCCCTCACGGATCATAGCCTAAAGTAAAACTAATATGTACATTTACTCTAATGTACACTTATCATTACGCATTCATACAAGACAAATATACCAATAAATACTTACATACTTCAATGCGCTTATACTAATAAATACTCGTAAGCAAATAAATACATACACACATTAAAAATGGACAATCAGACTACACACATATACGCACTAAACTGAATTTCGGGTGGAGTACTCAATATTCCTCGCACCCCCGGCTATTGTCTGACCAAGCACTAAATTCCTTTTTTACCTGCCCCCCCATGACATGATTTAAGGGTCATTTTCAAAATTTCTTGATTATTCTTATCCCAGCACTTACTAAATACATATGGATTCAAATGAATAGAATTATGGAATTTCTGAAAAGTATATCAAGTTATGGGAAACATGTGTGTGGCAGCAGTAGGAATCGTACAATTTTTAGTAACACACCACCTAATAAGTCAATTTATGGTATATGTAAATTGTGAATCTGATCAAACCATCGAATCCAACGGTAGCTAATTATATAAATTAATATTTTTACTCGTAAATTAATAAAAGCTATATGTTTATCTTTACTTTTTTTATTAAACTGACCAAACATGGATAGTTGGTGGTATAGATAGGTCAATCAAAAAGTGTTTTTTATCTGCAATGGATAAAGGAGATGCCACAACTTTACGACAGGTATTGGCCGAAAACATTAAACGGGAAACTACCGTGATCAAATTTAATTTGTTGTGGAGAGTTTACCAAAGTTTAGATTCGTTAGGATTTCACCACTTTAAGGTAAACCACTCTTTAAATTTTGTGAGCCCGCAAGATAAAAGGGTTCATACCCAAAATATAGAACCCTACTGATCGAAAATAAAAAGAGAAATGTGGAGACGCATGTGTACCACTAAGTTCGAAACTTACATAGTAGAGTACATTTGGAGAAGTGGGTTTTCGACAAACGAAGAGTAGTTTAAGGATTTTTTGGATGCCCAGAAGTATTTTTATAAGTAGTTATTAGTAGATTATACCTTTATTAGTTAGTACACGATAGGTTTATTGCCTTTTAGGCCGCCAAATTTATTTTATTGTGGATATTTCTTATATAAAATGTATGTAGTATATTTTGACAACACCCTTTAGGCCGCCAATCCCATTTTTTTTGTGGATATTTCTTATATAACATGTATTCCAATTGAATGTTTTTCGTGTTCATTTGGGTTCTATCCATACAACCAAACCAAGATGAGTCTGAAATCCAAATGAGTGCATGAACATTTTTCTGTGATTTCACAACATGTTAATTTTCATAATAATTTTGATGAGTTGGAAATAAAATATTGGAAAATCCTATCTTATAGTTTCCTTCTTGTGATTTAAAAAATTACAAAATGTTCCTTAAAACCATGTGATAGGGGGCAACCCTTCATAATAGTTGCCTGCTACTACAGCTACTAGCAAACCCTTTCAAACAATAGCCACCCTTACATTTATTATCCTAATTAAATATTTTTTTACCTGCCCCCCTATGAGATGATTTTAACCATTAAATAGAATTGAATATTTTGCCAGTATTTTGAGTTTGAAGAAAGACAGATAACCGTAAGTACGTTTCTAATGAGCAGGTTTTCCAGTTTTCGCCGTTATCTCCATAAAAAGATCAACAACGAATATTATTATTAATTTGGCACACTAAGTATGTGTATGTAGAGATCTATCAATTTTGTTTTCATCCGAGTAATGTATTTAAAAAGGTGTTACGGAAGGAGGTTATGTTTTTTTCAAAAAAAAAAAAGCCATTTTATTAAGATTTTATTTTCCCATTGATATAAAACTGAAGACAAAATATCAAATAAAAATAATAAGTTTGAAAAAACCATGGCCAATTACAATTTTGTAAACTGCAGTAAGCAAAGACGTGTGAGGGTTTATCTTGTATGATTAGCAACATATTTTGCCTTATATAATTTAATCACCAAAAAGTTCAAGGAAGTATCAAGAAAATCCTTTTACTTTCCTTAGACCAGGAATGAGAACGTTCTAAGGAGGAAGCAATAACAAGGCAAAGATCTCTATTAACTATCATCTCCATTCACCCCACTCTAAGACGTCAATAATTGATCTTCAATTCACTCGCAATATCATGGTTTCTTTAAAAAAAATAAAACGGATCTTCATTTCTATGACAATTTATTTCTAATTATGTTTATATATTAAAAACTTATTTTGATGAAATATAAAATTAATCATTCTAAAATGATATTTTAATTTTTTTTTTTTTTTAGGATAATCAGTTTTATGTACAGAATCGTCGTGAAACTCTAGATATACAACATAGTATGTTTGCATTAAAAGCACTGGCTAGATTTCATGCAATGTCCGCTGTTTTATTAAAACGTTGTCTACTACGACCTGGTGAATTTGAACCATATATATTTTCCAGAGATAAATTTGTGAAATGTAGTTTTGTAGCTTGCATGAAAGTTTTAGGAAAAGGTGTGAAACAATCTTGGGGCGAAGAATGGTGAGTTTTCTGGCTGTTTCTTAACCTCAAAAAAAAAAATTATTACGTGGCTTTTTTCACACTAAGTGATAACGAATGGATGTCGTGTATAAGCAACCAAATTTTCACCACTGTCATCAAATTTATTGCCTTGTACAAAGAGTCTATATAAAGTTAAAAAATCTGGTTTGAAAACGATACAATTTTCTCTTACTGCAAGTGGCGCATTATCTGCAAACTTGGATTTTTTACTTAATGTTTAATTCCCCTTTATTTCATACATAAATTAGGTTATAAGAATGAGCTCTTTTAGTTGTTAACCATCTGAATATGACATAATTGTCCTCGATAACTGCCAGCAAAACGACATTTTAGAATTAAACCTTAAGACACAGATTCCTTGCTCTTCCTTGATTAATTTTTCACACCAATACATTTGATAAATTTACATTTGTTGAAATGTGTTGGTGTTCATGTGAGATTTCTATTGTTTTGACCAAACCTCAGTACTGATTTTATAATATCAATAATAATGGTCGAAAAAAATTGATCGAAAAAATGTACACATATGAAGTTACATCAATCAAGTTTAATGAAAATTTTTTTTGGTCCATTTCTGAGAAAACGCTTGAAGAATGGAACAACCTCAACCAAATTCGCGGCTACCGTTTGACCAGTAATCTGCAAAGTGGAATTTATAAAAATTATATAGATTCTCCATAGTAATATAAAGTTGGTAGAACCTCAAACATTTCTTTTCTTGTTCCATAGGTCCTTTGCTCCCCCGAGAATCCTATAATCCTTTAATATTTCCAAAAGAAAATAAAAAATTGCAGGAAGCTGCAACAAATATTCCCCGCAGGTAACTCTAACCGTTCCGGAAGTGTCAAAACTGTCAATTAGAATTGTGACTTAAATGAATGTTATTTTGGTCATGAATATGAAATGTAATTGGTGTGATGTTGGGTTGTTGTGTCATTGCAATAATGTTCTAGCATGAGCGGTTTTATAAAGCGCTTGTGTGTGTATAGGTTTCAAGAGAGAGAAGTATTAGAAATATAAGTAAGTAGACACCCTCTGCTAACAATAAATAATTTGACTATATTTGAATTATAGAATAATGTGAATGAATAACAATTACAAGTCAATTGTAATAATGAAAAAGTTTGAATGATATAAACTCAAATGTTCACGTAATACTCTATGATTACTGGTTGACTATCGAATTTATACTGGTCTGGTTGAATGCCGAATTTAGACTGTCAGAACTGTAAAACTGCTGGAGAAAGAATGTTTCTCATGGTAGCACTTGTTTCTCTTACCAAACAGTTGCCCAATTGGTACTGACTTAAATAACGGTATGCTGTCCCTTTGTCTCTTCAACAGCACTGACCTTAATTTAATGGTACTTGTCTCTTTTCACTGCACTAAAGTACACTATTTGAAATTAAAATTCACTAAAATATTTTTCCAAAATTAGTTCAATTTTGCATTTCCTTCTTCCACAACAAACACCAGGTCTTACCAATAAGAATCCTAGCAACATTACTTTGATATTTTTTTCTAATTTGTATAAATAACTATCGACTAATGGTTAATGACAAGTTATTCAAAATTGTTGCAACAATTTTTTTGGCCAAAAATGCCTTACATTTTGTTTTTTCTCCGTCAATTCAACAATCACATCAACCAAGTTCCCATCGGTTGGAGTAAATACTTTTTAGAAAAGAAACTTTTCCTTCTTTATGCTATGTTTATAAATTAGGAGTTTCTTTCAGTGAACATAGATAATCCTTTTTTAAAATATATTTATCTATTTTGTCTCACTGGAAACGACAAAAATAAAGTTGAATTCCCCCCTCCCACATTGCTTCTACAAAGAATAATAAATAACTTTCAATATAAACTCTCTAATATAAAAATTAGAAAGTTTTAAAAGTTTTAAAGTTTCTGATTTCATTGAATACCACTTCAATATTAAATTTAGATATTTTCAGAGATGCTCACCATTAAAATCTTTGGTTTTAGTTCACTAGACCTAGCAAGTTTTGAGGATTTATCGGAAATATATGTTTTGAGATTCTTGAAATAAAATAAAATCATTTTTAGCGAATGATCTGTATTTTTGTGAATAAAATACCTCAATATAGAAGAAGAAAAATCTTAGAGAACTATAGCTTCATATTCCATATAGATACACAATCAGATCGGAGAAAACCGGAAGTGTAATTTTACGTAATTTTCTTTCCCCCTAGGTTATCGTTTTTCTATATTTATATTTATATATAGATGAATTAATAGCAGTATGAGAAAGTCGTGTGATTGATTAACATCAGAATTGTGAATTAATTACTTTATTTGAATTACCTATGAATTAGGATAGGTTTCCCATTTATTGTATTTAATACATAAATAAACTAGATATTAATTAAGTTTGCTATTCGTTTAGGTCTCATTTACCGGAGTTATTCAACAAAGCCGCCGATAAAATATACAACAAAATCCAAAAATTAATAAAGCCTGATGAATGTAGATTTAATGTATTGAACCATGGAGACTGTTGGACTAATAACTTGCTGTTTAGATATGTCGAAGACACTAATATACCTTCTGCTATCAGGTATTTTCTTTTTTAATTTTTAAGGCACTTACGTTCTTTGTTAAAAAAGCAACAGATCAATTGGCTGGTTCAAATTAATCCTAAATATGTGATAGTACTACCTAGAAATAGTGTGTATCCATATTGAATTAGATTATAATTCAGTAAGTGAAGTTCACATTGCACATTTCTTAATAAATGATTTCAACTGTGCCAACAACATTTAGTAAATTTATAAATATTTCTACTCCAGAGTGATTAAACCCGGACATATAAAATCCGAAATATTTGATTGAATTGATATTTGCACTCATATTAAATCTGAAAACCGTTGGTAATCTTTTATATTTGCAGTAAATAGAGTCAAATAGTTTTCAATAACATACTTTGCCTAGAATTCGAAAAGCAGGAAAAAACTAGCCCTTTTACTCTAGTGTAAACTAAATTGTTCATGAGAATTTTATTTGATGTACTTCCGGTGTTCCTCATACCAAATTGTATGTAACTACTAATTAAAAAAAAAAATCCCGTTTTTTGCGCATTAAATTTTAAACTTTACGTTAGAGCATTTATTTATTGCTTTATCAAATATACATTTTTGAAAAATTAATAAATAATCAAGATATTCAATATTAACCTTTATCTATCATGATGAAATCTTTTGCCACTTTATTTTATAATATTTAATAGACTACTTGTTCGTCATTTGTAAATATTTAATGATATAATATGGATATATAATCTTAACATGGTTGAGTTTCGATCTTATTCACCATGATCGTTAATCATAAAATTGCAACACTTGCGATAAACAGCATTTTTTGGTGGGAAATTAAGGTTTATATTAATGTCTAATCAAAAGATTCAGCGATCAATTTTATCTTAAACAAAATATTTATTAATTATGAGATTAAAAGTGTATTTCTTTTTCTATTAATTCCATAAATTTCTAAAAATAGTTGAGAAGCAAAAAAGTCATTTCGAGCAAAAAAAAAATGAAATTATTAAAACAACTTAATTAATTACGGACATTGATAATATCATTGATATTGATTAACGCTAATTGTTTCATGTACTATAATATGTTACAAGATTTGTATATTCAATTAACATTCTTCTTTTGGTTTTTTTACAGATTTGTGGATTACCAATATAGCCATTACAATTCCTTTGCCTGGGATGTAACTTTTTTCTTCTATACTAGTATACAACCAACAATTAGACGAGAAAAATTTATAGAATTATTAACCAATTATCACAAAGCATTATGCTATAATTTAAAACTTTTTCATTATCCTGAATCTGATATACCAACCATACAACAATGTATGGATGAAATGGAACGTATAAAATATTTTGGTGCTTTAGTATTGTTATCAGTGTATGCGGTAACAACAGCTGACACTGATGAACCTTTTGATATGGATAAGAGCTTGAAGAACAAAGACGATCCAGAAGTTGGTGTTAACATAAAGATTTATACTGATCCAAAATATAGGGAGGCAGTTAAAGATGATCTAAATGATTTCATTAAAGAAGGATTGTTGTAATTCATTCTTCTTCTTAATGGCCGCCTACAGCCTAACATGTAAATTGGCCTCCCATACTATATGTACTTATTGTTGTAATATAATGAGGTGTAAAATCTAAAGAAATATAATGAAGTAAAGGTGACAAACATTGTATGCGTCAAGTATGTTGCTAGCAAATAGACTATTGTTAAATGATTATTTGAGATTGTCTTGTTGTTTTCCTGCCTGGATATTGGGAAGTAAGAATATAGAAATTATAATAGGAGAATAATAAATGTAAAAAAGTAAAAAAGTAGAGAATAAGCTGTTCATTTTACGGGCAAAGATCAAAAGTAGACCCTGCCACAGTGGAAGAAGTCGAATGAAATTTTCACGTGTTTCCTTTCGTATTAGTGTAAGACCATGTTATTTCCATGGTGCCTAGACATTCCCGGGGAGCTAGTTTTTGTATCGATACATTTGCATTAAATGCAGTAAAGTTATAGATATAGCTAAATTTGTGGAGCCTGAGAGTAGAAAGAAATAGATAAAAGTGGAGCAGAAGGCTTATAGGAAAGATTGTCTTGGTGACTAAAGGTCCGTAAACATTCCTTCAGTCCATTACTCGGCTATAAATCGCCTATCATATACCATTTCTGATCCATGGAATTACCTAATATTGCCTGGTAAACCATATCAAATAAATCCATATTTCTGTTAAAGAGAGAGTAAACAAATCTATATACATATAGATATAGGTATAAATATATATACATTTTTTTTTCTTGAGTGTTATAGTGAGAGCACTATCACCTTGCAAGATCTATTGTAGCCGTCGGAGCTAGTTCAGTGCACTACTGGCCTCAGCAAATATTAAGTAGACATAAGGAAACTATCACAGGCAAGTTAGCTGTAAAGTTCATATGTAGCGCAGCATAACCCGAATATCCGCTTACGAGTCCAGCACAAAATAGTTATTCCCATCCTACTATTTTGTTGTTGCAATGGGCGAACGTATAAACAAAAATTTAAATCTAGCCTTATTATTTGGAGAAGTGCTTGATGCTGTCGATGTGACGATGCGCTTGGTGTTATAATAAGATCTACTAATTTCCAATTCAGATTTCGTACCCCCTAATATTGAGAAAGTACTGATAGTGGAAAGTATTAGTTCTTATTGCAGTGATGTGTGAACTGGTAGTGAATGCGATGAATATAAATATTATAAATACAATTTCAGATGTATATACTGCCGAATTTAAACAGTTGCAGGAAAATATTTAATATTCAACAATGCGTTATGAATTATTTTACACTATAGTATAGTTGCCAGTCCATTGTGCCGTATGAGTAACTAAACTCGAGTGTGAAAAAATAGCACATTTTTGGTAACTATTTCTATTTATTTGTACTTTTTCTAATTCCTAGTCAGAGAAAGTATTGTGATAGTGTCAGATTTTCAAATTGAGTTTTCACCGTATAACCAGATTCCGGTTATTTTGAAAATTTCTCAGATATTCAGATAGTTGGGCGCCAGGCTTTTCAGCCAGTGATTTAAATAAAACAAAATCAAATAATAAAAATCATTAAAAATCAGAAGAGATAAAGAGAAAGATAAAGAAACTACGTACCAGTAAAGACAAGCTTTTCTTCATTCAGGCAGTCTAATAGGCAATGAAAACTGTACATGCAAGTTCGAATAATACATATATTTTCCAATCCAAAAGATAATAAAAATAATAAGGAAGGTATACCTTTACAAAAGAAAATATTATATGATAAAATATACATACAGATATATATACACAAAGAGAGAAATACGAAACTCGGAAAGTTATTAAATGTCCGAAAAGGCCTTGTATAACGGAAAACGGAAAACTGTTTCACAATTTCGCCAGCAAACGGTTTTAGAGAGCTTTTTCGATAGATGTGGCCACTTGAGCTTATCATACTCCACTACTGGAGTGGGAGACGGTCAGACTCTCACTCGCCTTTCGCCCCACTCCTTAATTATCGGGCCCTGCAGCACCTTATGCGCGTACTTGGTTACAACCGAAAATACATATATTTTGGGGTCCCCTGAATACGAAAATTTATTTTTTAGCGAATGGTGTGTGTGTTTTAACAAATATCTCATCACAAAATGATGATGATGTAAATGAAAACACAAAACTCACTAATTGCACACTATACACACAAATTATATTTCAACAACCTTTGTAAGGAGAAAGAGTAAAAAGAGAATAGAGTGCCCGAGCGGAGAATGTTGTTGAATGATAGTATGGTAATGTGAGTCGCTTGAAGAGCGATGTTGATAGTTAACTTTTGCTTCTTCCAACTGTCAATAGATATATATAGTCTTTCATAAGCCTGGAGCTACCAAATTTATGAAGAAAGGAGAAAAGCTCCAGCGTTATAACTTAGAAAGGCTATTTAATTTTCTAAAGACGACATCTACACCAACTACTTGTATGTGCAGTTGGTAGAGACGATATTAAGTCCAATAAGAAATGTTTCTTTGAAGCTGCATTTCTCCTAAGTAGAGAAGAAATGGGGCTTCTGACACCCCTCTTTCGAGGAGAAACTTTTTTTCACCTCTGGATCCCTTTAGTTACTCCTCAGCTTGGTACCCCATTTATAGCCGCCAAGAAATTTCAATATATCGAGAGTTCTCCTCGCTTTTTTATAAGTGTAATCTATGCAATCCTGCCAGGTTAACTTAGTATCGAAAATGAGGCCTAGGAAACAGACGCTTTCTTTGTACTGGATTGATCTGTCTTTTAGATATAATGTGGGAGACATGTGCTCTTGGCGAAATCTACAGAAGTGTAAGCCCACTGATTTAGTTTATTGGAAAATTTGAAACTCCTAAGTGATCAAGGTGAGGTCGGAGAAACCCTACAACAGGCAAGAGACAGACTGGCTGAGGAGGCTGAAAAGAACGGTTTCAAATTTTCCAGTACTAAACGGTGTGCTTACACTTCTGTAGATTACGCCACGAGAACAGTCCCCCCAAATTAAATTTAAAAGACGGTGAAAAAAGGCCGAGGTGCCCTGCATGCCGAGAAAGGCCAACGGTGGCGCACTTACTGGAACGGTGTAAGGTACTGCACAGCCAGATAGTAAGAGCAGACCTGCCACATGACAAGCGCGCTATTCTGCACATGATAAGAAGGCTATTTACATATCTGAAAGATATGAATGTATATAATAGTATTTAGACTAGAAGATAAGTTAGGTTTAGTAAAATGGCTGAAAAAATATCGAGTTCTTCACCCAATTAGGTTAGTTATTTTAAAGGGGAAAGGAATATCTAGTGCTCTCCTCTTGAGTGTATTTATTGATATGGATATATTGATTAGTCTGAATGTATTTATTAGCGTGAATGCACTTCTTAATGTGAATGTATTTATAAGCATGATTGCATTAATCAGTGTGAATGTATTTATTAGCGTGAATGTATTCACTATAGTGAAAGTATTTATTGACGAGAATGTTGGTGTGAATGATTAGAATAGGTTGCATCTCGAGTTGAAAGAAAATTTATAAAAGTATTTCAACCCCATTTAAGTCCATTAAGGGTGTGCAGGAATATTTTTTAAAAGTACTGCACACCTAAATTAGCTTATGCATTAAATAGCCTTCTTAGGATTGTTACTTATATACTACTTACCTAAGTTGATATGTTTCAAAAAAAAAAAATGCATTTCGTTTTGCATAAATATATGGATTTAGTAGGATAAGGGATGGCACAAAAAGATACAACACTCCCCCTCGTCGATTATTTTGATGGTACAAGAGGGGCTGTGTGGAAAGAATTGCCTTAATCTAGTGCTCGCACTGACCTTGCTGTGCAAAGTACTGTGGTGGATGCCAAATAAGTTTAACATGTGCCATCCCAGCTCGTGTGGTGACAGATAGAGAGAGAAATAATGTTCAAGGGGCGCTAATGGCCAAGGCAGTAGATGCGTTAAAAAAAAAACAAGAATTCCAAAATCTTGATAAATCCAACAGATTATGGTTATATTGTGTCCATTTACATTAGGAAAGTCTTAAAATGATAAGGAGGCTCATTGTTTACTGTTCATCTAATTAAAGCTTATAAATGGTCAGACAACAAGTCTATTTATAATTGGAGAGATATCTTTAAATGGAATTAGAATTTTTAATGTCCTCTCTTTACTGAGGTTGTTGAAACCTGAGAAAAACATTGGAATATTTATATAAAATATAAATGTTGCTTTCTAAGAAGTCCATCTAATCATACTAATAGATTACTTTCTTGGTTGTTTCGCCAAAATTTGGGCCAAATACAATCTTTCTACTAAAAATGTGTGCCTCTCCAATTTGCTCTATTATGATTGGCTAACATTGAATGAGATGGGACCAACTATAAAAACTGTACAATCTTGAACAACATATATGGAAAAGTAGGAGAAAAGAAATTCTGTACATAAACTGGTAGTACAAAATTTAAGTAGGTAATATAAAAGTGAAAGTATCCAAAGGGCTGTTATAATTAATTTCCCTCTACTTTGCGAGCGGTGTGCATGAGAACAAAAAAAAAATTGTAGATTAACTTTATCAATATAATGAATTCATGAAAAATTTAATTGCACCGCCTCAATATCTAATAAAACATTGGCTTTCTAGAAAAGGTTATATTGCAATTCATTAGAATGCCTATCGATTGTTACAGAAAAAGCAACAATGTTTACTATAATATTACGAAGAACAAATCATCTAAATTCATCGTGTGAGATACAATCATATTGTATTCTAAATATTCTTCTTTTTGATTTCTTAGTCATAATCATTATCATGATAAAGCTTAGTAAACATTGGCAAATAATTTATATTTACGTGAAATAAATTTAACGATTGAATATTAAGAAAAACATATACACAGTTTCCAAGGATTAGAAATCTCTTGGGGAATCTACACTAAGTAAATATTTTTCACAAATATTTTCAATGAATCTAGGCTAAATCCTCCATAGTTACCTCACGGCCTGTAAGGCCTAAAGTTGCCAGATACATAATGTCTCAACAGGCTCTTTAGACAATGGGCTATAGACAATAAATTCCTTTCCACAGTTAAGTTTGTATCTGTTTTTTTCATATCTACTTTACAACTAACAAATAAAAATATACTCGTCAACTTCCTGTTGTTCTATCATTCATGCATGATAACACTATTAAAAGTGTTCTTATATATATTTATATATTTTATATATAAGGGGCTGTCCTTGTACAGGTTTAAACATGTGCTGTCATCTATCATTATTATCTGGGAATTCCATTTTCATTTATAAGGGAAATGTTGAAAAATGAAGAAAACAAAATACAACAAAATATGACACTAGCTTTCCTAACCAATGCAATTTTTTTTAATTATTTCATTTTGCTATTGGTTCAGTACGATATACAGATCAATCACTAGAATTTCCGGTCTCCTATCACGCCCATTTCTCTTATCTGTACTATTATAAATTGCAATGCATTAATGCATCATTTCTAGAATATATCTTGATCATAATTAGGCTTGGTTTTGATAGATTAGGCAAATATAATAGATTTAGAGTCAGACAAAATGCCTTGGGGGTTGGTTTAGTTAGGTTAGACAAAATGTAACAAGTTTAGGTTTAGACAAAATGCCGCTTTTACCAGTAAATTAGATTACTTTTTATATGTATTAGGAGATAAGTGGGAATCGAAATAGATGATTAGTCGGTGTTCGTGACGCATCTGTTCTAATATGCATCCTGATCATAATTAGGCAAAGGTTTGATTTAGATAGGTTGGCAAAATATAATCGGTTTAGATCTTAGGCAACATGTTTTGGTGTTTGGATTAAATATGTTATGCAAAATATAAAAGAATAGATTAGGTTAGGCTAGGTTAGGTTAGGTTGGGTTAGATTAAGTTACGTTACCATAGGCTAGGTTAGGTCAAGTTGGGTTAGGTTAAGTTAGGTTAACTGAGGTTAGGTTAGGTTAAGTGCGATTAGGCTTAGGTTTGGACAGAATGTCATTTGTTCGCAGCACATTTCATTATTTTTATATCAAATTAACGTCGACTAGATTGATGACATAAGAGAGGATGTGAGGAAAAATATCTCTACCAATGGTTCCAACCTCACCTTGCCAGGCAAATTACATGTGTGAAAGCCAAATAGGATTAACGTGTGCCATCCCAGCACGGGTAGCTTAGGAATAAGAAAGGAGCGCAAATAACCTTGAAGTTTATGCGCCAAAAAAAAAAAAAATTATACTTTCACAACAATCAGATTTAAATGTAGTAAAGAACAAGTGGAATTATTGAAATCGTATCAGATTTTTGAAATTGTCTATTCACCAGAATTACATGTTTTGAGCGCATCTGAATTACCAAAAAAGTTTAAAACGGATTTATGTTCGTATTTGCGGATGAGTGTTTGTATCACAAAAATGAAAAATCGCAGAAAGCTCAAGAATTGGAATTTCCTTTAGCTACTACGATCGCATCCGACATGAAAGTTTCGAGAATATCAACCGCAATTGCAACAAACATACTGAAGCCCGAAACTGGTCGATGACCATAAAAAGATGCAGGCTATCACGAAAAATGTCTCTAATTAATTAGTAATATGTTTAGTGAGTTTAAGCAAAAATTATTGAGGCAGGTTTCGAAAAATTCGTGGGAAAATTTAGTAAAACTTAATTGGGTGAAGAACTCGATATTTCTTCAGCAATTTTACTTAACCTAACTTATCTTCTAGTCTAAATACTATTATATACATTCATATCATTCAGATATGTAAATAGCCTTCTTATCATGTGCAGAATAGCGCGCTTGTCATGTGGCAGGCCTGCTCTTACTCTCTGGCTGTGCAGTACCTTACACCGTTCCAGTACGTGCGCCACCGTTAGCCTTTCTCGGCATGCAGGGCACCTCGGCCTTCTTTCACCGTCTTTTAAATTTAATTTGGGGTGACTGTGCTCGTGGCGTAATCTACAGAAGTGTAAGCACACCGTTTTAGTACTGGAAAATTTGAAACCGTTCCTTTCAGCCTCCTCAGCCACTCTGTCTCTTGCCTGTTGTAAGGTTTCTCCGACCTCACCTTGATCACTTAGGAGTTTCAAATCTTCCAATAAACTAAATCAGTGGGCTTACACTTCTGTAGATTTCGCCACGAGCACATGTCTCCCACATTATATATAAAGGCAGATCAATCCAGTACAAAGAAAGCGACTGTTTCCTAGGCCTCATTTTCGATACTAAGTTAACCTGGGAGGATTGAATAGGTTACACTTATAAAAAAGCGAGGAGAACTCTCGATATATTGAAATTTCTTGGCGGCTATAAATGGGGTACCGAGCTGGGAGTAACTAAAGGGATCCAGGGGTGAAAAAAAGTTGCTCCTCGAAAGAGGTGTGTCAGAAGCCCCATTTCTTCTCTACTTAGGAGAAATGCAGCTTCAAAGAAACATTTCTTATTGGACTTAATATCGTCTCTATCAAAATAAAAATAAAGGTTCTTTATCTTAGTAAATGTTAATGATTTAATTATGCCACGATTAGCTAAACATTTGTTATTATTTAATTTAGCTACACGGAGTAATTTCAGCAATTAATAGCGATAGATAGAATTTCAGGAATGAGAAGTAAGTGTTTTGAGGTAAAAGAAGTCGAAAAAAAAATCATCTGGTACGAAATTAAATACCAAGACATTCCTTATAAGCTTAATATAAGCTTAATGTAAGCTTAATGGTAGCACTCCCAAAAAATTAATATTTCCAGGAAAATGTTTCAAATAAAACTGATATTTATGCATAACATTACGAAGCTTACGACAGCATACGAATCTTAAAGAAAATAGTTTCGTGAAAATCACGAAAAACAAGAAATATGAATTATCACCCGAAAACTTAGTTTCAGATTCGGTATTGGTATCCAAACAGAATACTAAGTTTGTGGTTCTTGCAATTTTTTGTTTTTGAAATATTTTGTTCACATGCAGACAATTCGCTAAAACCTTATTTTTCGTACCTAGGATACATCAAAACACGTATTTTCGATAAAAAGAAAAAAAAACAATATCGAAAAGTAGATACGATCGCAATACTTCCTGTTACCAAGAAGAAGAAAGAGAAAGTAACAAAAATGTTTTTAGAGATTCCGAGTTTTCTCAAATCACATAGAGCTCAAACTTGGTATTTGCGTGGCAGACACCCAAGGCGAGGGGGTGACTGCGGATGAATAAACAATTTAATTTTTTTTTTTTTTTTTTTTTTTTTTTTTTTTTTTTTTTTTCTCTTGTTTTTTTTTTTGGGGGCGCATCAACTTCCAAGGTTATTAGCGCCCCTCAGTTTGATTCGTTCTCCACTCGGTCCGCACGAGCTTGGATGGTACATATTCAACCTTTGTGGCGTCCAGATCAGTGCCTTGTCTAGCAAGGCATGAGGAGCCCAAGGTTATTGAATAGGGTACCACACATCCCCTCTTATTTCATCGATCATGTCGACGAGGGGGAGTGTGGATCATCTCTTGTTGTGCCATCCCTTTTTTAATTAAATCTTTTTTAACTATCTTATTTAAATATAAATATTATATATTAACAATTATACATATAAAGTTTAATATGAAAATTCTGGATCTATTTGCATCATTTAAATGTGGAACTTTTGCATGCAGATAAATTTTTATGTAATATAAGCAAGAAACTATCCTGAAATATCTACATAACCTATCCTAAAGAGGCTATTTGCTCACTGTAAACTATTCTATTTTGGGTGTGCAGTACTTTTAACAAATATTCCTGCACACCCTTAAGTGAACTAATCCTAATGTTAATCTAAACCTAATAGGGTTGAAATACTTTTATAAAATTTCTTTCAACCCCGAAATAAAAAGCCTAAGCTAAACATTTGCCCTAACAGTTTCGCCAATAAATACATTCACACATAAAACATTCTCGCCAATAAATACATTCTCGCTAATAAATACATTCACGCCAGTAAATACATTCTCGCCATAAATCAATCGCACTAATAAATACATTCACGCTAATAAATACATTCTCGCTAATAAATACATTCACGCCAGTAAATACATTCTCGCTAATAAATACAATCGCACTAATAAATACATTCACACTAATATATACATTCATACGAGGGGAAAGTACTCGATATTCCTTTCCCCTAACATAAAAAGAACTAACCTAATTGGGTGAAGTACTCGATATTCCTTCACCCAAGTTTAATTAACCTAACCTAACCTAGCTACTAATTTAGATATTTCTATACAAATTAATATCTTTTAAAAAATCAAATAGCCTCTTTATATAAGGAGAACCCTCTTGTAGAATAGCGCGCTTGTCATGTGGCAGGCCTGCCCTTTCTCTCTGAGTACGCAGAGCCTGACACCCTTCCAACACGTGCGCCACCGATAGCCTTTCTCGGCATCGAGAGCACCTCGGCCTTCTTCCGCCAATAAGGAGGTGCCCATGGGTCACACGTGTATGTCCAATCCTCAGCCTCGTCAAAATCACAGAGTCATGCCGCGGGAAATTCTCGACTGTAATACTTCGCACACGTGGTTTAATATCTTTAAGCTTTTCGCTTATCCTGTCCCACTGACTTTGCCATTTCCTGTTAATAATGTGTTTCATATATATTTGTAGGTCAGTGGGGCGAACGGGTCTGATTTCTTCTGTTTGTGTAGAGGCAGCTCGCTTGGCTGCCTCGTCCGCCCTTTCATTACCGGACACGCCAATGTGGCCCGGTACCCAGGCGAACGTTACCCCTTGACCACGTGTGCTTAACTGCAGCAGTAAGCTGTAAATATCTAAGACCATTGGGTCTGTCGAGAATCGGTCCCGGAGAGCCATTAATGCACTTAATGAGTCCGCCAATATTAGCGCTTTTTTGTAGTTGTTATTCTTGATTAATTCTATGGCCTGGCATATAGCAAACATTTCCGCCGTGTACACGGTTGCATAATGCGGAAGTGTCCAACTAAGGGTAACTCCTTCCGTGTACACAGCGCTACCCACACCGTCGCCTATCTTCGACCCATCTGTAAAGATAGGTCGGAAGTCATAATAAATATTTAGAATTTCTAGTAATTTTTGTCTATAGACGACAAGAGGGGTTTCCTCTTTTTTATGGAATGCCAGGTCCATGCGGACGCTTGCAGAGGGTAATGACCAGGGAGGAGAAGGCGCAAAGCCCCAACCTACCACCGGACCAAGTTCAATTCCCTCCGCTGCCAATAATTCCTTGGCTCTGACTCCAAGTGGTCGCGTCCGCGAGCGCTGTTGATAGAACTCTTCATTATGTGGGCTCTCGAATATGACGGGAAATAAGTTATGGAAACTCTTTCCCCATATTCCAGCGATGTATGTCAGGGTGAGCCGTTCTCTCCTAAGTTGAGGAGGCAGCATCCCCGACTCTACATAGAGGCTCTGTAGAGGACTAGTTCGGAAGGCGCCTGTGAACAGTCTAATACCTTCATTGTGAACCTTGTCTAGTAGTTTCAGGCGTGACTTGCGCGCAGAACTATAAACTGGGGCTCCATATTCAAGTTTGGAATGGGTAAGTGTAATAAATATACGTTTTAAGATTTCCCGTTCCGTTCCCCATCTATAGCTTCCTAGAAATTTCAAGAAGTCGAGGGTTTTCCTTGCTTTTGTGTAGGTATAATCTATATGATCCTGCCAGGTTAATTTAGTATCGAATACGAGGCCAAGGAAACGGATATATTCTTTATACTGAATAGGTGTGCCACTTAGAAACAATGTGGGAGGACTATGCTCCTGTCTTAAACGACAAAAATGTAGGCACACCGTCTTGGTTTCAGAGAATCTAAATCCGCTCCTAGAAGCCTCGTCAGCCACTCTGTCTATTGCTTGTTGTAGGGTTTCTCCGACCTCGCCTAGATCGGTTCCTGATAAATAAATTGCGAGATCGTCTACATATAAAGATACTTGAAGAGAATTGCCTACAACTTCTGTTAGACTATTTACCGCTATCGTGAATAAAGTTACGCTTAGCACCGATCCCTGTGGAATACCATTTTGCAAGATATATGGGTCCGAAAGGACCGACCCAAGTCGCTCTCGGAACCTTCGCGACTCTAAAAAGCCGCGGAGGAACCTTGGCAGTTTCCCTCTCGTGACACTTCCGCAGAATCGCATATCTCCACGTTGTATCATAAGCCTTCTCGAGATCAAAGAACACGGCCAGCACGTGCTCCCTTCGCATGAATGCATTTTGCACGTAGATCTCAAGGCGGCTCGCCTGATCCAACGTAGAACGATATCTGCGAAATCCCGCCTGATACTGGCTGTAAAGCCCTCTCGTTTCTAGAACATAAACTAATCTATAATTGATCATAGATTCGAGGACCTAGCAGGTGGTCAACGAAATGGGTCTGTAACTGGAGGGATCACTTGGGTCTTTTCCTTCTTTAGGGATCGGCACAATGATTGCTTCACGCCAACCATCAGGGTATTGGCCAGTCTCCCATATGCTATTGTATAGTCTGAGCAGACTTTCCCTCCCAGCTGCATTTAAGTTTTTGATCATATCATATGGGATTCCATCTACCCCTGGAGCAGAATCTTTGCATTTGTTTAAAGCATTTTCTAGCTCATTGATGGTCAGCGGTTCGTTATAAGCTTCATAGATAGCGGTCTCAAAGTTGAGTGGCTGTTGCTCCACATCACCTTTTCGCTGGAGAAATTCTGCTGAGTAAGCCTGTGAGCTGGAAACTTGAGCAAAGTGTGCAGCCAAGGCCCCAGCCACCTCTCCTGGCTCGGTGACGACGACATCATTAATTTTTAGAACAGGTCCACCAGGGGACGGGAGATCTTATGACTCTCCCTCCTACCCTCGGTACAGTACCCCTGGATGCATCTGTCAACGCCTTCGTAAATAAACTAGTGTCGAGGGTGACGTCTCCTGTAAGGGGTGGTGTCACCACTCTAGAAGCATAAGCAGGCCAGTTTGCTCTTTTGATGTCGTATCTCCAGGGTGTCACAAAATCTGACCTGGAGATGGAGCTCGATACTAAGATCGGAAAGTGGTCACTGTGATATAGTTCGTCTAGTGTGGTCCATTCCAAGCGAACAGCGACGGTGGGAGTTGTCACACTCAAATCAATTGAACTGAAACCTCCTGAGTGTGCATTGAAATGTGTTGCCGCACCATTGTTGCGGAGCATCATGTTAGCATTATCTATAATCTCCTCAAGAGTTCTGCCCCGAGTATCAGTCCTAGCCGACCCCCACCAGGTGTTGTGACAGTTAAAGTCTCCCATCAACAACACCGGGGCGGGGAGCTGCGAGAGCAGATTCTCCAGATCACTCTTCCGCCAGAATATGTCTGGAAGGTATATACTAACTACAGTGATCTGCAGTGGTGCGGCTAGGCGCACGGCAACGGCTTGTAAATTACTTTGTAGGGGTAGCCGTTTGCTCGAGATATTATCCCTTACACATACGGCCACTCCACCATGCGCCCTCCCACCTGGGGCAGGTTGTACCTCTTTACTATACACGACGTATCCAGGGATTCGAATGAATTGCCCCGGGCGAATCTTCGTTTCCTGGAGGCACAACCCAAATGGACGGTATTCCGCCACCATTCGACGTAACCCTTCCATATTATTCATAAAGCCCCGCATGTTCCATTGAAGAATGGACTCACACATGTTTAATATTTTGAAGAATTCAAACCTGGTAGGATCCTAATACTTAATAAACTATTTACACTATTAATTACCGGATTCATTATATTGGTAAAAGAAATGATATGGATGCGTAGAATATTCCTTACTCAGTGGCACACTTATTCCGAGGCTTACCCTTAGGCCAACCTCTTTTCTTATGTCTAGGAGGATGGTCAGAAATGCTGCCCCCCTCCGATTCCGAAGCTTCAATGTCCGTCCCCATCAGCTGCCATTGCTGCTGGGGGGAGCGGACATTGGGAATTATTTGTCCTTTAGTGGAACTGCCGCTTTTTCCTCTAACCCTTATTGGGCTTGGGGGCGGCAGAATCAATTTTGGACTTTTCCTCCTGGAAGAGCGTCTCGGTGATTTCACCACCTTCCACTCCCCCTCGGAGGAAGTCATTTGTTTAGGTGGGATTGATCCCACCTTTGTATTACTCCCACTAGCTGTGGGAGTTGTTGGTAGCCTTTCGGCTACCAATGCCCCTTGAGGGGCATGTTTGGGTGGTGGGATTTCTCCCACCTTTGTAATAGTTCCCCTGAAGACCGGGGAGGGGTCATTTATTTGTTGCCCCAGACTAATTGCGGGGGCTGGAATGTGTGCCACTATTTGGGGTGCCTTTGCTTTCTCCGAGTAAGAAATTTCTTGGGTTGCGTAAAATTTACTTTCAACAATTGCTCTTGCCTCATGATATGGCAATTGTTGAAGTGTCTTTATTTTCTGAATTTCTTTTTCTTTAGTTAAGATTGGGCACCCCGAGGATCTGGCATTATGATCTCCGCCACAATTTACGCATGTAATTGGCGGTGTGCACTCGCCTTCATGGTTAGGATTACCACATATGCACACCGGTTCTACAGCCTTACATTTCATGGAAGTGTGCCCAAACTTCTGACATTTATAGCATCTCATTGGAGACGGTATATATGGGCGCACTTTTAGCTTATAGAAAGCTGCGTCAATCATTTGTGGCGGTCTTGGGCGGCCAAAGGTGAGGACGAGGGAAGCAGTATCCACTAAGGAACCTTCCTGTCTCCGCTTTATTCGCCTCACATCCACCACACCCTGATCAGCCAGACCCTCTTTTATATCTTCTACAGAACTGTTCAAAAAGTCCCGACATGTAATCCACACCTTGTGATGTGTTTAGACGTTTGTGGGGACATGCTTCCAGTTCAGCTTACATATACTTTTGTAACTTCAGGATAATTTCTGCCTGAGCGCGGTTTTCTGCTTCGATGCAAAAAGATCCGTCGTTTTGCTTTTTTACACTTTTTGGTTTACCTACGGACGTTTTTATATATTGGTACAATTTGAAGGAACACTCATTTGTGAAGGAACCATCCTTCTTTTTTACAACGAAGAACCTTCCCCAATTATCTTCTTCCAAGTCTAAAAACTTCGTAATTTTCTCAGCTACTTTGTTGCCGCCCCTGGCTTTCTTCCTTGGCGGTGAAGAGGGGCTATAGGGCTGCAGCGTAAATTGCAGCCCAGTCAGTGTTTTCACAGTCGTGTTGTCCTTTTCCATGCCTTTTCTTTTGCCTGTAAGATCGGTCGAAGGGGTGGGAGTTGCTGTAGAGGGGGGAATCTCTACAAGGGGAAGGGATTCAGAAGAAGGGAAAGGATTGTTAGGTATAGGATTAGGTTGGAGGGTTGGACTAGGAATAGGGTGGGATATTGGGGTAGGGAGAAAGGTTGGGCTAGGCCCAGAAAGATGTTTTTGATTATTGTCCATAATAATCTTGTTATTTTCGTCGAGATATGTGGTCCCGCCTCCACGGACGCTCAAAATGGACCCGGTTACTCTCCGGGTGGACCATCACACCCCGATATAGTCAGGTGCCGCGAAAGACAGCGTTCCAATACTGAAGCATCGACCCGTGCCCCCGCGGCCCCCCTCCTAACCCTAGGAACCCGCCTGAGGCGGAATTCCCTAGCCTTCCTGGAGTCGGGCTATCCCCCAGGTAGAGCTCTCGGGTGAAGCCGAGGCCAAAGACATGTGTTGGGATCGGACGCCCGCAGGTCGTCGTCTCCCTCAATGCCCAGGATCCCCTTTTCCACCCTAGCCCCAAAGCCTCGTGCCGGCAAGCACGAGGGAGAGATATTTATACTCCGAGCTCTCAACGAGTGCGTGTCCTTGTTCATGCAGTGTGTGTGGTCGTCTGTAAAGTGTCGAGTGTTCAGGTGTGAGTGAATGTGTGTGGTGGGGAGCTCAAGTTTACCTGTGGGTGCGCTGAACCCAAGTAGCTGCACACATCAACTACCTGCACACATCAACTACCTCTGCAGGTCCTATGTGAAGTGTGTAGTGTTAAGGATGTCAGTATGAGTGTATATTGTAGTGTTGTTAGGCTGGGAAACCCGCAGGGACGCCTAGATCCCTGAAGAAGTGGCTAGTCCACTTCCCCCTACGGGGTACAATTTAATAATTAAAATTATTTTGTTCTCAATGTTGTTTAAATACTAAAGGCAAAATTATTTTGAAACACTTTGTAGAGGGTAGGTTAGGTCATCGTACCTTCCAGAACATTCCAAATTAAGTTTCCCAGAAAATGCTTTACATGAAAGTTTCAGGAGATTAATGTTTTTACAACGAATTGGAAGAGAGCCTATGCGAGAAAATAACGAAAAACTAAAAAGAAATAATAATAATATATTATGAATTCGCTTTTTCTGAAGACGGATTTTGACACAAATTCTTGAGTCAGATTCCGTATTGATAGTATCCAAGTGTTGCGTCTGTATGTTAGTCCGCCTAGCTGGGTCCTACTTCCGTGCGCCGCGCGGCCGTCCATATGTCAGTAGGCCCTACACAGAATTCTCTGCCCACGTCTTCCTTCCCCGGTTGGGGTGGAAAGGGGTCAGCTTTCATGCCTCACCCCACACCATCTACCCCCCGCCGTAACCGTTCCTCTCACCACACCACCAACCTTCTTTCCCATTACTTCCGCTAGCCTATCCTAATGATAGCGATAGATAGAATTTCAGAAATGAGGAATGAGTGTTTTGAGGTTCAAAGAATTAGAAAAAAAAAATCATCTGGTACGAAATTAAATACCAAGACATTCCTTATAAGCTTAATATAAGCTTAATGGTAGCACTCCCACAAAATTAATATTTCCGGGAAAATGTTTCAAATAAAAGTGATATTTACGCATAATATTACGAAGCTTACGATAGTACACGAATCCTAAAGAAAATAGTTTCGTGAAAATCACGAAAAACAGGAAATATGAAACATTCAGTAAACTCGGACATCTGGTTGATGAATTATCACCCGAAAACTTCGTAATTTTTAACAACGCCGTGTAAAAAAAAAAGAAGTAAAGCAATGCCTATTTTTTCAGGCGGGCTTAATGTCCAACTACCAAATTAGGTGTCGTGGACGGGGGCGGAAGCACCTACTTTACTATTAACATTTTTTAAACAAATATAAAATTTAGCAGTTATACGCTGGCCTCAAACTGGGGTCCTCCCACTTACAAGACCATGCTCATAACCACTACAATAACACCCGCCCGTGTGTTCTACCCGATTTGCCATCAACATCGTATTTACCGCTCCTTATTCTTAATCTTGTTGTACTGTGAATTCGCTTTGCAGTTCTCGTTGCCCTTAGTTATATTTCTTCTCGCCTTACGCGCCTATTCGCCGACTTAATTAATATTAACTCATCGGTGAGTTGTAAGAATCATCTCTCCGCGCCATCACCTTACGAGTCTATATCACCTGCGCCTTGGTGGACTCACCATCACCGCCGCTTCAACAGCAGCATCACCCACTTCTACGGAGCACTCCAATCCCTTTCCGCTAACCTGAGTTCCTCTTTTCTAACGAATTTAATTGTTTCTTCTTACGCTGTTCACCCCTTCGCCTTGGGTGTCTGCCGCGCAAACATCAAGTTTGAGCTCTGTGTGATTTGAGAAAACTCGGAATCTCTAAAAACATTTTTGTTACTTTCTCTTTCTTCTTCTTGGTAACAGGAAGTATTGCGATCGTATCTACTTTTCGATATTGTTTTTTTTTTCTTTTTATCGAAAATACGTGTTTTGTTGTATCCTAGGTACGAAAAATAAGGTTTTAGCGAATTGTCTGCATGTGAACAAAATATTTCAAAAACAAAAAATGGCAAGAACCACAAACTTAGTATTCTGTTTGGATACCAATACCGAATCTGAAACGAAGTTTTCGGGTGATAATTCATCAACCGGATGTCCGAGTTTACTGAATCTTTCATATTTTCTGTTTTTCGTGATTTTCACGAAACTATTTTCTTTAGGATTCGTGTACTATCGTAAGCTTCGTAATATTATGCGTAAATATCACTTTTATTTGAAACATTTTCCCGGAAATATTAATTTTGTGGGAGTGCTACCATTAAGCTTATATTAAGCTTATAAGGAATGTCTTGGTATTTAATTTCGTACCAGATGATTTTTTTTTTCTAATTCTTTGAACCTCAAAACACTCATTCCTCATTCCTGAAATTCTATCTATCGCTATCATTTGCTGAAAATTACTCCGTGCAGCTAAATGAAATAATAACAAATGTTTACCTAATCGTGGCATAATTAAATCATTAAGCTTTACTAAGATAAAGAACCTTTATTTTTTTTTTCCTAATTACTGTCTTATTAAGAATTCTAGGTTGAGTGAAAATTGGCTTTGTAATAAATATTGATAATACCAACCATAGAGCCACAAATCACATAAACAAATACACAGGCATAAATCATTTTCATAATTATATCTTAGTTTATTTTCAAACCAATTTAAAAGTTCTATACTTTTTAAATAAGGGCAGCTTTATAAAATTGTGTTTAGTATAAAAACAGATACGTGACTATAAAGTATGATGACAGCAGCTGAAACTATGGAAAAGGAATATCTTGAAATTATACTAAGACATAAACAGAATGATGTGCGAGTAAAGAAAATCGTTAGCGTTGAATGCAAACCAGCATTGGATAAGGGGGAAAATTTCATGAGCACATTGTTCCGCTATAAGTTAGTAGTTTTACTCGGATCTGGTGAAACTGCTGTTAAACATCTTATAGTGAAATCATTACCAGAAAGTGAGGATCATTCAGCCTTCTTACAAGAATATTCTTTTTTTAAAAATGAAATTCATGTAAGTAAATAACTTTAGTTGTTTTTTTTTTTTTCTGAATTTATTTATGAGAATTGTTTTTAATTTCTCTTAGGCTGTGTAAAGTGCGATAGTGCCACAAATTTACGTCATTGAGTTTTCACCTTTACACCAAATACATGTTTTGAGATTCTCGGAGAACGGAAAAAATGTTATTATCGAATGTTCTGTGCGTGTGTGCGCAAAATATCACACAAACGAAAAAAATCCCAATAAGATGAAAGTTGATATTCCATTTGAATACCATCACAGCACCAGATAATATTTTTCGGTCACAATTCATAAACTGAAGTGCTTGACTTTTTTAATTAGTTTTTTTTTTTTCCATTTTTTTTGTGATGTTCTTTAAATTTCGTACACTATCTACACTCATTAATGTCTATCACTTTTGTTTGAAGCATTTTCCGGGGCCAATTTATTTTTGAAGGTTTTTAAAAAAATAGAAGTTTGGCAGAGCAGCTTTTCTCTAAAGTACCACTTCATTGTAGGGTTGTGGCATCCATATAATATTAAATTACATTAGCGGCATTGCTAGAATTCCAAAATTATAGCAAATTGATTAACTAGAAGTGCAACATTAGAGAATCAATTTTTGAGTTTCTTTTCGGTATTTTCCTCGTGTTTGTTAAATGTGTTCTGGCTTAAATGTAATCTCTTCAAATACTAACTGGTATTGCCACTAGGTTGTAACTCTACCACTTTCTATATTTATTTGGGATAAAAAAGCAAATTTTCAAGTTGAAAGAAAGTCTGTCAATTTTAAAAATGGAAAAACACTGAGTTTCCGGTTTTGTGACCACGACAGTGGCTCATTGCAATATTGGGCAAAACGTCGGTTTCTAGCAAACCGATTGAGACATGATTTCAAAACTAGAAACTCAAATGTTTTTCTAGAAAATAGTCGAGGAAACCTAAAAGATCAATTTTAGATTAATATTGCCAGTGCAACAAAATTTCGTGTGCATGAATTTTTTTTTTTTTTTTTTAAATCGACTTTTCACCAAAAATATAAATTTTCCGTGGTTCACTAAACAATAAAAATTGGATTTCAGATATTGTTTTGTCTATGCGTGCATGTAGTCTTCTCTCTTCAGTGTGTATGTGTGATGAAAATGCAAAGAACTCCTATCACTTTTACTAGAAATATTATTGGGATAAAAAAATTCTGATTGAGGGACATACTTTTCTGTGATTATGATATTAGATTTTCATGTAAAATGCAAATTCTTCATATTTGACGTAAACAGAGGCTTGTGCTAGTAAACGAAAGGCTATACTGTAAATCTGGCCCTAACTTGGTGATATATCAGGAGCAGAGTAGTATCTTGAGAGAACAGTTTTATTTCTTTTCTGTTACTCCTAATATTGAGGAAGTATTGTAATCGTGTCAAATTTTCGATATCGAGTTTTCACCAAAAATATCCGTTTTGAGGTCCCCTGAGTCCAAAAAAGTGGTTTTTAGAAAGTTGAAACTTGATATTCCGTTTACATATCACTATGGGATCTGACAGTAGTTATCTGTCAAAATTTCTCAACCGCTTTACTTATTAATCTTTTTACTTTTTCGTGATTTTCTCAAAAATAGCTCCGAGCAATTTTCTCGAAACCTCCTATATAAAGTACACATATAAATAGCTATAACTTTTAATTCAAACATTTCTCTGGGAAAATTCATTTAAGGGCACATTTAGGGATGGTGGTGTGGGGGAACATTTTTTTATAAAATGCTATCATAGTTGATTATACAATTCTACCTATCTAAACAAAATTAATTAGAAATAAATAGATGACCGAAATTCGGAGTTTCAAGAAAATTAGTAAACCGGAAGTGCGCTTTTACTGAAATTATTTTTCAGTATCCGTGAATTTCATTAAATATGGTACACTAATTATAAAATTTGTCAATAAGAATTTGGAGAACTGGAGTAAGAGAAAGTTGTGTGAGTGTTTCACACCAGATTTTTTTTGATTTTTTTTTATTACTATTCTTCATAAGCCATTGTTACATAAGAATCCTACAAATAACGCCTACATACAATGAATCAGCGAATTGTAGGACAGAAGATGAAGTCAACGTCTCTAATAGACGAACTTGATGTATCACATACTTAAGATGGAGCAAAACTTAATCAGATAGAATGAAAGAAGCATGCTGTGGTGGATAAAATTTAGAAAACCGCAAAAATATTAGAAAATGGCCGAATAAAGAAGGAAGATTTTCTGCATATATGATCTACATGCTAAGGGTCTCTCTCGTTCCGTCCGACGGTGCTGGGATAATCTGTGAATTACTGTATAATAATATTATACTCTAATCTTATCTGTTCTGCAGAGACAAGTTTTACTACATGTAAAAAAAATGGTATATCTGTGTGTAGATATAAATAATAAAACAGAAGCTATAAGTTGAAAGTCATGGAATCTGAACAAAAAAGACTTGCCCTTGAATGTAGCCATGAATTAGCCAAGATAAAAATATATATAAATTGCATAGTAAAAAAAAAAAAAAAAAAAAAAAAAAGAATTAATTATTAAGTGAAAATATTAATCTCTTGAACAAATAAAACATTACAACATGTTAAACACAAATATTAAAACATGACGATAACAACTGGCCTATTTTTAATCAGGAAAAATTATTTATAAAACAAAATCTAAATAAGCTAATGAATTGCTCATTAGATACTAAATGATAAATATTCTTGATAATAAATAATATTAATTAATATATTCCAATACATGATTGTATAAAAAGTAATAAACTTTATTTTTGCATCAACTGAGAACACTTACATCAGAAATTAGTTTCTAATTATTTGGAATATCTATAAATTGATAATGTTGCTCGATATAAACGGTTGGACGATCCAAAACGGTTTTCCTTAAATCTTTATGTTTACTTAACACTCAAAAAATTAACACACACAAACATATAAACGGACACACTGCAATTGTAGCAGTATGTCGGTGGTTGATTATGCTGAAAACATACAAACTGACATTATTAAAGACAATTTATATTTTAATGATTTACTGTGTATTAGAAGAAAAGAGTTTACAAGGTAGAGTAACCGAGCAAAGAGTGAGTCACTGTTGTTAGCGTGATGAATGTAGAATGGTGGAGGAATTTTTATTATGAGTTGCTTGAAGAGTGGTAAAAGCTCGTGCTTGTTCTAACGGTGGTGAACTAGTGTGGCCAAATTGGTGAAATGATGTATGATGTTTAGCCTTATAGTTTATCTGGTAACTGATTTGTACACTACAAATTTGATTTGGTCACTAACATTAATATCCTCAGAAGGTCGGTTTTTATTCAGTTCTTGTTACTGCAAGAGACAGCTTCTAGATGAGAGATTTTGGCTGTCGAAGTTGAAACCTATTCGCCTATATATTATAATAAACTTGGCAGAGGGTGTAATGTGTAGTTGATGTGCGCTTAGCGGCTTAGACAGACACACAGACACCGCGCACGCATGCGCGCGGGCAGATCATTCTAAGATGTTTTGGTAGGTTATCGTAACACACTTAGTATTTCTATTTTTCAGTTTTTATTTTCATGTAAAAAAATTTTTTTATATTTATTTTTTGTTGATTTTGTTGTTGTATACAGGTACTGAGGAAGATTATGAAATATAATCGAAACGTTTACCTTTAACTAAAAAATTTTTTCATTGACCAATACCCGAAAATCTATAGACATATTGCAACATTGGTCGAGAACATTTTCATTGATTTAAATAAATATTATATCGTTTAAGAAACGAATTGTTTACATACATACATTTTCTTAATAAACATTACATCTTTTTATGAAATGAAATTAATTAATATGTTCCAGGTGTATTCCAAAATACTTAGAGATATGATGACACTAATGGAAGAATTCCAAGATAAAAGAGATCATTTGTGGTGTGAAATGGTTGGTTATAAATCTTACTACAAACTTATCCTGCAGGATCTTAAGGTAATGATCGTGGTTTTGTATTTGTTTTTTTAAAGATGATTCTCATAAAATGATCTTGATTTTGCTTAAGAATATGTATTTACATAAATAATTAAGATATTCCCAACATACTAACTATGATGGCTTCTGCGAACTCGGGATTAGTTCGGTTTATATTAATTATGGTTTAACTTTTACATTAAAAACTGAATTCGGTTCCAGAGAAAGGGTAAGTCAAATCGTATTAATTCATCATTTTTAGCAATGTAAATGATAGATTTAATTTTAAATTTGCCATAATATTTTTGATCAATTTCAGATCACCGGATAAATATTATTAAGTGAAATGTATTTCTCTAAATTCTCATTAAAAAAAAAATTATTATTTATTGACAATAGAACAAAATAAAACTTATACATACTTGATTACAATTAGCATATATTTATGCAAGCGAAGGCTTAAAAGTAGAATACTTCATTTACTAATTTTGATTTTACAATAATTGCCATATTATTATTACACGGGTGGAGGGAAATAAAATCTATTACTTTTTCTTACTTTGCCTTACATCTAGTAAGAGGATGTATTGCAATCGTGCTAGATTTTCAAAACAGAGTTTTCACCGGAAATACATGTCTAGGGGTCTCCTGAGTCCAAAAAAAAGTGGTTTTTAGAAAATTGTTCTATATATGTGTGAGTGTGTCTGCGCCTATTTTTTTCAGGCGGGCTTAACGTCCGACTACCAAATTAGGGGTCGTGGACTGGGGCGGAAGGACCTACTTTACTGTCAACATTTTTCGTACCAATATAAAATTTAGCAGTTATACGCGCGGGACTCGAACTGGGGTCCTCCCACTTACAAGTCCATGCTCATAACCACTACACCAAAAGCCGCCACAGTGTGTCTGTGAGTGAACAGAATATCTCAAAAAACCAAAAGTTGCAGGAAGCTCAAACTTGGTATTCTGTTCAGGTATTACCACCGCATCAGACATGATGATATCCTGGCAAAATCCATCAATCGAAAGCATCACTTTACTGAAGTTTTTTTTATTCTCTTGTAAAAGGATCCAACGATCTTCTTTAAACTTGTCATATCAACTTTACATATAAAGGATCTACAACTTTTATTCGAAAAATTTCTTTCTTTAAATGACTTTAAGAGGGCTTTTGGGGGAGAGGTGGGATTATGTTTTTCTATAAAGTGCTATTTCAATTTATTATATAATTAATGTCAAGTAAATAACGTTAAATAGGTGTTAAACTCATCTCATAGGGGGCAGGTAACAAGTTCTCCAGTATACACGCTAAAACCCTTGGGATTACCACCAGCTATTGTCTTTTATTTTGTGTTATTTGAAAGTTGCACAACATCTAGGGTCCTTCGCAATTTTTATCTTATCTCTGAAGGATACTATACTGATTGGGTTAAACTACTTGTCACCTAACAGGAAAAACTAACGACAACTGGCTTAACATACAATAAATCGAACCTATATTGCTTCTATAACTACTCGGGGAGGAGTACTTGATATTAATGTGTGTGTTCCGACCTGATCAAGTCATATTTATTAGATCGTCAGCATGTGCTATCTATAACTGGCCATGATGCCGATATCAACTCCATTAAGGAACACTTGTCTTCGGCATTACCTTGTCCCTTTGGTGTTCCTCAAGGATCTTGTTTAGGACCTCTCTTATTTATATTGTATATTCATGATCCGCCCTTGTTGAAGTCGCTGGGACAATTAATGTTTTTGCAGATGATATAAGTCTACAACTTTTATTCGAAAAATTTCTTTCTGTAAAGTTTTGTAGAGAGCTTTTGGCGGAGAAGTGGGGTCATGTTTTTCTATAAAGTGCTATTTCAATTTATTATATAATTAATGTCAAGTAAATAACGTTAAATAGGTGTTAAACTCATCTCATAGGGGGCAGGTAACAAGTTCTCCAGTATACACGCTAAAACCCTTGGGATTACCACCAGCTATTGACTGACCAAGCAGTAAATTCCTTTTTTACCTGCCCCCCCTCCCCGATGACATGATTTAAGGGATATTTTCAAAATTTTTTGGTCATTCGTGTCACAGCACTTACTAAGTACATATAGATTCAAATGAATAGAATTATGGAATTTCTAAAAAGTTTATCTAGTTGTGGGAAACACGTGGCAGCAGTAGGAATCGCACAATTTTTAGTAACACACCCATCTAATAATCAATTTATGGTATGGGTAAATTGTGGATCTGATCAAACCATCGAATCGAATGTACGTAATTATATAAATTAATATATTTAAATTAATAAAAGCAATATGTTTATCTTTATTTTTTTTATTAAACTGACCAAACGTCAAAGTGACATAATACGACAATGTTATATTTCTGCAATCATGCAATGTACACTTTGACCGATTTTTAATTTACTTCTTTTGCATTTTGTTTCATTTTGTTTCCCAGGCTTTGGCAAAAGACCAGTTTATCGCTGTCGGAACCGAAACTGCCGAACATTTTTTTGTTGAGAATGAACTCTGTGTTCAATTCAGTAACAATGCCATTGGAGAAGATGGGGCTAGTGTTAGTAAGCTGTATATCGAAGTATCCTCGAAACACATTAGTTATGGAAAAGGGCCATAACACCGTAATAAAAATTCTAGATATTTTTCGGATTTCAATTTTAAATTGGCAGAGAACAGCGAATAGATTGGGGGGGGGGCAAAGATTGGATGAAAGCGCATTTGGGTGCAGAAAGTTTAACAGAGGTAGAATAACAAAAACCCTTCGGATAGTTGGTGGTATAGACAGGTCAACTAAAAAATGTTTTTTGTCTGTAGTGTATAAAAGAGATGCCACAACTTTACGTCAATTTTAGTGGCCGGAGATATTAAACGGGGAAATACCGTGATCACAGATACCTGGAGTGGCTAGCAAAGTTTAGATTCGTTAGGATTTCACCACTTTAATGTAAACCACTCCTTAAATTTTGTGAGCTCGCGAGATAAAAGGGTTCATACCCAAAGCATAGAACCCTACTGGTCGAAAATAAAAAGAGGAGACGAATGGGACGCATGTGTACCGCTAAGTTCGAAACTTACATAGTAGAGTACATTTGGAGGAATGGGTTTTCGACAAACGAAGAGTTGTTTAAGGATTTTTTGGTTGTCCAGAAGTATTTTTATAAGTAGTTATTAGTAGACTATTCCTTTATTAGTTAATACTCGATAGGTTTTTTTTTTGTTTTTTTTTGACAAGGCCTTTTAGGCCGCCAAATTTATTTTATTGTGGATATTTCTTATATAAAATGTATTTAGTTTATTCTGACAACACCTTTTAGGCTGCCAATCCCATTTTTTGGTGGATATTTCTTATATAAATATAATATGTATTCCAATTAAATGTTTTTGGTATTCATTGGATTCTATCCATACAACCAAACCAAGATGAGTCCGAAATCCAAATGAGTTTTGGAACTTTTTTCTGTGATTTCACAACATGTTAATTTTCATAATAATTTTGATCCGTTAGGAAATAAAATGTTGGAAAATCCTATCTTATAATTTCCTTCTTGTGATTTAGAAATTACAAAATGTCCCTTAAACTATGTGATAGCGGGCAAGCCTTCATAACAGGTGCCTGGTACTATAGCTACTAGCGAACCCTTTCAAACAATAGCCACCCTTACTTTTATTACCCTAATTTAATATTTTTTACCTGTTCCCAATAAAAGACATATAGGAGAGAGGATAGGATATACCTCGAAATTGTCGGAAAGTACACTGTTATTACTACAAATAAGGAAAGAAGTTAAAAAAGGAGAGGAGAGTATGGAAGAAGTGAGAAGGCTTTATAATTTTATTAGGAAAGCTATAAAAGAAGACCTAATAACATATGAACAGAATAAAGTAATGAAGATTCTAGAAACTAGTAGATCAACAAAACAGATAAAAAGGGAGCTTAGTGCAGGAAAAAATTGGATTTTATCTTTAGAAAATAAGCAAGAACGAAATACTACTCAAAGGAAGGAAATGTCAAAAGTAGCGAGAAATTTCTTTAAAGTTTTGTATGACCTTGGACAAGTGGAAATATTTATGCAGAATGAAGAGGAGGTACCACTTTTCCTAATATCGGAAGTTAATAATGCCATAAAGAATTTGAAGAAGGGAAAAACGCCAGGCGAAGATGGAATCGGAAATGAATTAATAAAAGCACGTGGTGAATCTTTGATAGAAGTTTTATGTGACTTTTTCAATAGCGTTTTAGTCCATGAAAAAAATACCAGTAGAATGGAAACAGTCTAAGATGGTACTGCTTCATAAGAAAGGAAATAGAAATAAAATAGAAAACTATCGACCAATATCTCTCACTTCAGCCTTCTGCAAATTATTTACTAGTATATTAAATAATAGAATAATGAAGAAAATACAGGAAAATTTAACCGTTGATCAAGCAGGTTTCAGGAAAGGTTTCTCTACAATAGACCATTTACACACTGTAAATCAACTAATTGAGAAAGCCAATGAGTACAATCTTAAGCTTTACTTAGGGTTTGTTGATTTCTCTAAAGCCTTTGATTGTTTAAAACATAATAGTATCTTTTCTGCGTTAGCTTCAATAGGTGTGGAAAAGAAATATGTTAATATAATAAAGGAACTCTATAAAGAAAATACAGCTTTTATTGAAGGCGATGTCAGAAGTGATCCTTTCCCAATAAAGCGAGGCGTAAGGCAGGGAGACCCTTCCCCTGGTCTTTTTATAACAGTGCTGGAAAATATTTTTAGAGGATTAGAATGGGACGACATTGGTGTAAATATAAATGGAAAGTATCTAAACAACCTAAAGTTTGCAGACGATGTGGTTTTAGTAGCCACATCCGAAGCTCACTTGATCAAAATGTTTCAAGATCTGGAAAGAGTGAGTCGTGATGTTGGACTTAGTTTGACCTACTTGAAAACCAAAGTTATTACAAATAGTATGTTTAGCCAGATAAAAATACACCATCCCAGTATTGAAGTGGTGGAAGATGTTGTATAACTAGGGCAGACAGTATCTTTCCAAAACAGGCTTACGAAAGAGATTCAGAGGCGCATAGCTCTCACTTGTAGGAAATATTGGTCGCTGAGAAACATAATGCAACCTAACATAGATGTCAAATGGAAGAGCTGTATATTCAACTGCAATATCCTGCCCATCTTGACGTATGGATGTCAAACTTGGTCGACCACTAAAGCTATAGAAAAGAGAATAGAAATCTGGCAAAGAAGTGTTGAAAGGAACATGCTAAAAATAAAGAGAAGAGATAGAATTAGAAGCCAAATTATAGGAGAAATAATTTCAGTGAGAGACGCCGCTCAGTACTGTAAGAAGTTAAAGTGGGAGTGGGCTGGACATCTGGCTAGAATGGATACACATAGATGGACAAGTCTGGTCACGGAATGGATACGCTTTGGAGGAAAAAGGAATGAAAGCAGGCAGTATAAAAAATGGTCAGATGAAATAAAAAAAAGAAGAGGGAGTCAAATGGATGAGGAAAGCGAAAGATAGGGATTATTGGAATAAGAAGTGTGAATAAGTGGAGAAATCAGGCAACTCTCAAACCTAGGTACGGCTAGTCACCGGTAAAGGACCACCATCTCCCTTAGGGGAAGGCCTACATATTTTACATTAGAAAGAGAAAAAAAATATATTCAAGTACAATATGATATAAAAAATTGAAATAATTAAAGAAATTTTAATTTTATTGTAATAAAGTAGAGAAGTTTTTGTTTTTTAATGATTCTATTTTATTTTTGTTTATTTTGTATAAATTGTTCAGTGGATATTTATTTTATTTTGTTTAAATTATTTATTTGAGATTTAAAGTTTTTCATTTTATGTAAAATATGTAAATAAAGGCTTCTTCTTCTTATTATTATTATTATTATTACCTGTCCCCTAAGAGATGATTTTAACCCTTAAATAGAATTAAATATTTTGCCAGTATTTTTAGCTTGAAGAAAGTGGCCTAACCGTAAGTACGTTTCTAATGAGCAGGTTTTCCAGTTTTTGCCGGTTTCTCCATAAAAATATCAATAACGAATATTATTAAATTTGGCACACTAACCATGTGTATATAGAGATCTATCAGTTTTGTTGGAAACTTGGTTCCGAGTTTTAAAAAGGTGTAGTGGAAGGAGATTAAGTTTGTTTCCAAAAAAGTCATTTTATTAAGTCTAGATTTTCCCATTGATTATAAACTTAAGAGAAATATTTAGTAACAATGATAAGTTTGAAAAAAACCATGGTCAATTACAATCTTGTAAACTGTAGTAAGGAAAGACGTGTGAGGGTTTAACTTGTATCATTAACAACATATTTTGCCTTATATAATTTAGTCACCAAAAAGTTCAAGGAAATATCAAGAAAATTCTTTTCATTATCTTAGACCAGGACTGAGAACGCTCTAAGGAGGAAGCAATAACAAGGCAAAGATCTCGTTTTAATATCATCTGCATTTACCGTACGTCAATAATTGATCTTCAATTCACTCGCAATATCATGGTTTCTTTAAAAAAATAAAATGGATCTCCATTTCTAATAACAAGTTATTTCTAATTTATATGAATTATCTTTAGTATAGAAATGTTTATACATTAAAAACTTATTTTGATGAAAATATTCAATTACTCTTTCTAAAATGATATTTTAATTTTTTTTATTTTTTAGGATCATCAGTTTTATGCACAGAACCGTCGTGAAACTCTAGATATACAGCATAGTATGTTTGCGTTAAAAGCACTGGCTAGATTTCATGCAATGTCCGCTGTTTTATTAAAACGTTGTCAACTACGACCTGGTGAATTTGAACCATATATATATTCCAAAGAGAAATTTGTGAAATGTATTTTTGTAGCTTGCATGAAAGTTTTAGGAAAAGGTGTGAAACAAACTTGGGACGATGAATGGTAAGTTTTCTGGCTGTTTCTTAACCTCAAAAAAAAAAAACAAAAAAATTATTATCTGGCTTTTTCCAAGCTAAGTAATAACGAATGGATGTCATATATAAACACCCAAATTTTCACCACATATCGTCAAAGTTATTGCCTTCCGCAAAGGGTCTATATAAAGTTAAAAAATCTGTTTTGAAAATGATACGATTTTCTCTTACTGCAAGTGGCGCATTATCTGCAAACTTTAATTTTTTTCTAAATATTTAATTCCCCCTTTATCTCATACATAAATTAGGTTATAAGAATGAGCTCTTTTAATTGTTAATCATCTGAATATGACATAATTGTCCTCGATAACTGTTAGCAAACCAACATTTTAGAATTAAACCTTAAGTCACAGATTCCTTGCTCCTTCTTAATCAATTTTTCACGCTAATACATTTGATAAATTTACAATTGTTGAAATGTGTCAGTGTTCAAGTGAGATTTCTATAGTTTTGACCAAACCTCAATACTGATTTTATAATGTCAATAATAATATTCGAAAAAATTGATCGAAATAATGCCCATTGTAATATGTACATCTTTGGGCGAATTAATAATAATATAAATTGTATCGAAATATATTCTTGTTAAATATTTTATAATTGTAAAGTAGGGATTTTTCCAAGGTATATATTTATAAAGTTGGGTTTTTTGAACGTTGAAAGGCACAAAAGAAACAGTTAGCTGAGTCAGAGATAACTGGCCTACCCTTATCATTACATTTATAGGACAAAGGGAAATTCCCTCTTCTCACTTTCCCCGGGGTGGAGGTAAAAAATATAAGGTGGTTCCTTTTAGGGAGGGAGGTCTGTTCAAAATTTATACCACAAAAAGAGTGAAATGCATCATTAGGAAAAGTCAAAAATGAGTGGTGGAAGTGCTCCAAGAATCCCAACCTTCTTCAACTTAGAATATACGTAATATCTGTAAGAGAGATATTTTCCGGGGTAGCCTGCTTCATTTTGTGATCATCGACTGGTTTCGGGCGTTCGCCCATCTTCAGGATGCGTCCTTCAGACAGTGTGACAACAGAGACTTGCACAGAGCAAATTCAGTCTACACACTACAAGCAGGCTACCACGGAAAATGTCTCTGATGCTTTCGAGCTCTGCGGAACCAACCACCACAACTAATATCTGTGAGTTTTATAAAAAGCAATTTCTCCCAAACGACAAGATACTTATGTTGTTATATCACAACATTGTATTTATTTAATTTTGACGTATGTTGGTTATTTTAATTATAGATTTTGAATCTATATATTTAGTTGTTTTTCCATCCTCTCCAACCTATGTAACTTATGTACACAGGCCTCACGAGATCCCTTTTGAGAAGATCCAAATAATATAATTAATTATTCATTAACATATTTAATTCCCCCCCCCCCTAGAAACAAATCATGTTACACTATATATGAAGTTACATCAATCAAGTTTAATGAATTTTTTTTTTTATCCGTTTCTGAGAAAACGCTTGAAGAATGGAACAACCTCAACCAAATTCGCGACTACCGTTTAACCTTAATAGTCTTCAAATTGGAATTTATAAAAATTATATAGATTCTCCATAGTAATATAAAGATGGTAGAAATTAAACAGGTATTTTCTTGTTCCATAGGTCCTCGGCTCCCCGAGGATCCTACAATCCTTTAATATTTCCAAAAGAAAATAACAAAAAAATTGCAGGAAGCTACAACAGATATTCCCTGCAGGTATCTCTAACCGTTCCGGATGAGTTAAAACTGTCAATTAGAAATGTGACTTTAATGAATGTTATTTTGGTCATTAATATGAAATGTAATTGGTGTGATGTTGTGTTGTTGTGTCATTGCAGTAATGTTCTAGCATGCTACGGTTTTGTAAAGCGCTTGTATGTGTATACGAGTATGAATCAAGAGAGAGAAGTATTAGAAATATAAGTAAGTAGACACCAACTGCTAACAATAAATAATTTGACTATATTTGAATTATGAATAATGTGAATAACAATTACAAGTCAATTGTAATAATGAAAAAGTTAGATTGATTTAAACTCAACACTTTGCTGGCACTGATGTTCTGTCTCTATGATTACTGGTTGACTCTCGAATTTATTCTGGTCTGGTTGAAAGCCGAATTTAGACTGTCTGAACTGTAAAACTGCTGGAGAAAGAATGCTTCTCATGGTAGCACTTGTTTCTCCTACCGAACACTTGCCCAAGTGGTATTGTATTAAATAACGGTATGCTGTCCCTTTGTCTCTTCAGTAGCACTGACCTTAATTTAATGGTACTTGTCTCTTTTCACTGCACTAATGTACACTATTTGATGTTTAAAATTCACTAAAATATTTTTCCAAAATTAGTTCCATTTTGCATTTCCTTCTTCCACAACAAATAAAAGGTCTTAACAATAAAAATCCTAGCAACATTAGTTTGATTTTTTTTTTTTAATTTCTATAAATAACTGTCGACTAATTGTTAACGACAAGTTATTCAAAATTAATGCATCAATTTTTTTTACCAAAATTGCCTTAGATTTTGTTTTTTCTCCGTCAATTCAACAATCATTTCAACCAAATTCCCATCGCTTGGCGTAAATACTTTTTTAGAAAAGAAACTTTTCCTTCTTTAGCCTAAGTTTTTAAATGGGGGAGCTCTTTTCAGTGAATATAAATAATCCTTTTTAAAATACATTTATCAATTTTTTCTCACTGGAAACGACAAAAATAAAGTTGAAAAATTTATTTCTCCCATTTCTTCTACAAAGAACAATAAATAACTTTCATAATAAACTCTCTAATATAAAGATTAGAAAGTTTTTAAAGTTTTAAAGTTTCTGATTTGATTGAATACCAATTCAGTATTAAATGCAGGTATTTTCAGAGATGCTCACCATTAAAATCTTTTGTTTTAGTTCACTAGACCTAGCAAGTTTTGAGGTTTTATCGCAAATATATTTTTTGAAGATCTTGAAATAAAATAAAATCTTTTTTTTAGCGAATGATCTGTATTTTTGTGAATAAAATAACTCAAAATTGAACAAGAAAAATCTTAGAGAACTATAGCTTCATATTCCATATAGATACACAATCAGATCGGAGAAAACCGGAAGTGTAATTTTACGTAATTTTCTTTCCCCCAGATTTTCGTTTTTCTATATTTATATTTATATTTATATATAGACGCATTAATAGCAGTGAGAGAAAGTCGTGTAATTGATTAACACCAGAAGTTTGAATTAATTATTTGAATTACCTCTCAATTAAGGTTTCCCTTAATATTACAATTAATATATAAATAAAATAGATTTTAATTAAGTTTGCTATTCGTTTAGGTCTCATTTACCGGAGTTATTCAACAAAGCCGCCGATAAAATATACCACAAAATCCAAAAATTAATAAAACCTGATGAATGTAGATTTAATGTATTGAACCATGGAGACTGTTGGACTAATAACTTGCTGTTTAGACATGTCGAAGACACTAATATACCTTCTGCTATCAGGTATTTTTTTTTTTTTTTTAATTTTTAAGGCACTTAAATTTTTTATTTTTTTGGTAAGAAAACAATAAATGAAAACTGGTTGGTTCGAATTCCTAAATATGTGATAGTACTACCTAGAAATAGTGTGCATCCACATTGAAGGCTCTCAATTAGATTAGTATTCAGAAAGTGTACTTCACATAGTACATTTCTCAAAGATTTCAATTGTGCCAACAATATTTAGTAAATTTCTAAACATTTCTACGGCAGAGTGATTAAAATCGGACATAGCACATGTTTAATTGAATTGATATTTGCATTCATATTAACCCTGGTGGAAACAAAAGAAAATACCTAGAGAGTGGGAAATGGCAGTCATCGTCCCAATCTTCAAAAAAGGAGACAACAGGGACTGCAGAAATCACAGGGGTATTTCCCTGCTAAGCGTACCCAGCAAAATTTACTCCAAGATCCTGGAAAAGAGGATTAGAAGCATTATTGATGGAAAGCTTGAAGAAGAACAATATGGGTTCCGTACTAACCGAAGCACCCAGGATCTCATATTCACTATGAGACAAATCCAAGAAAAAGTTATAGAAAAAGCAAAGGAGCTATCGGTTTGCTACGTTGACTTAATCAAAGCATTCGAAAAAGTTAACAAAAGGGACATCCTGAAGGCATTAAGAGAGAAAGAAGTAGACTGGGGGCACGTATTAGCAGTTGAAAGTCTATATAGAAGAACTAGGAATGTCGTAAGATTCGCAAATAATACCTCGGAGGAATTCGAGAACACAGCAGGGATTCGTCAAGGGTGTAGTCTAAGTCCCCTACTATTTATTCTGGTGTTAGACAAGGTCATAGCTAGCTCCAAAACGAGAATGAGGAGATTCCACCTAGGACACCACAACATGAGACCGGTTAACCTTTCATTACTAGCCTTTGCCGATGACATGGTACTGCTCGCAAACAACGATAGAGATCTTCAGCACAACTTAAAAGTCTTACAGGAAGAGCTGAGGACAATTAACATGAGCATCAACCCGGACAAAACAAAGGCAATGCGAATTGGAAAGAAACCAGGACGAGTAATGAGAATACTGCACATAAACGGCAAAAGTATTGAACAAGTGGATAATTTCAAATACCTGGGAGCTCACCTACACGAAAATGGCTATATAGATAGCGAAATAACGGAACGCGTAGGCATGGCAGGCAGGTTGTTCAATGCCGTTAAAAACAGGTTTCTAAACCGGCGGGAGGTGGGAAAGAAGACAAAACTGGCCGTCTACAAGTCTACATTCCTCCCAATCCTCACATACTCGAGTGAATCTTGGACATTGACCAGCAAACACAAATCAATGATCCAAGCCGCTGAGATGAGGTACCTTCGGAAAGTGGAGGGAAAATCCAGAAGAGATAGAGTCCGCAATGTGACCATAAGATCTAACCTCGAGGTAAGGCCTGCCATAGAAACAATAGAGCAGAATAGGCTAAGATGGTTCGGTCACATACTACGTATGGAACCTAGCCGCACCGCCAGTTGCTCTTACCAAGCTAGAGTAGAGGGCAGGCGAGGAAGAGGAAGGCCGAGATTGAAGTGGGAAGACGGGGTAAAGGAGGCATTCTTGAGAAGAAGGCTAGATTGGGGTGGGAGAAAACATCTCACCCAGGATAGAGACAATTGGAAAAAGCTCTATAAAGGACTTCCTCACACTGCTTAGGCGGTAGAGAGGGTAACGATGATGATGATGATGATTAACCCTGAGTGATAACGTTCAAATATAGGTACGTAATTGGAAACGTGGGGCATGCTATGCCCCAGATGGAAATAAACATTTCTTATGTTAACTTAAAACGTTTATTCTAATAGTAGTGCCATTAAACATACATTATAAATAAAATATAATAAGAAGCCATAAAAAAAATTACCTGAATTGTAGAAACTAAAAAAAATATTATGAAATATGACAAATCTCTAGCTTTTCCCTCGGGGCGAGATTTGATGAGAATTTTTCTTGCTGATGTCCTACCTTGTTTAATGTTAGGCACAGTTGACCAGGAACATCCATTTTTTTCCTTTCATCAAGTTTGTTTTTGGTTGAATTATATTACGAGAGACAGAAGGAGGCTTAACTTGTTTTATTTTCATCCCGTATTTTATTGTTTTTTACATTTTTTGATATTGTTGTTGCTTCATTGTCTTCATCTGTTATTTGAGACTTGTCATCTTTCATTGCCGTTTTTCTTTTCAACTTTTTAAGTTCTAATTTACCATCCGGTTCACCAGAAGATAAACATTTATCTTCAGAAATATCAGGGGAGAAAATGTCATTCATAACATCAATTCCTCCAAATTATCAAAGGCTTCTTCATTATCTGAAAGATCGTCAAACTCACTATCATGGGCAGCCTCAATTTGTGTCATCAATTCTGCATGTATTAATTCATCATCCCTTCAAGAACGAAATAATCTATCTGTATCCATTTAAAAATTACTGCAAAATCTTTAAAACCAATGGATTTAAAGCCGAGTATAATGAAGTATAATGGAGTTGTTGAAGGAGAGAAATGGTCAGGTTAGAAGGAATTAACAGAATATGGTTAACACTGTATAATATGATAAGTGACACTGACTGCCTGGACATTACACTTGAACTTCAGGAGTATGAACCCTTTTGGGAATTTATATTTAAATTAATGTCTAATCAAAAGATTCAGCTATCAATTTTAACTTAAACAGAATATTTATTAATTATCCTTAAAGATTAAAAGCGATTTTTTTTCTATTAATTCCACAAAATTCTTAAAAGTTAAGAAAATTATTTCAAGAAATAAAAAGATAAAAGTAAAATGAATTTATTAAAACAATTTAATTAATTACTGGCATTGATAATATCATTGATATTGATTATCGCTAATTGTTTCATGTATTATAATATGTCACAAGATTTGTATATTCATTTAATATTCTTCTTTTGTTTTTTTTTTACAGATTTGTGGATTACCAATTTAGCCATTACAATTCCTTTGCTTGGGATGTAACTTATTTCTTATATACTAGTATACAACCAACAATTAGACGAAAAAAATTTGTAGATTTATTAACCAATTATCACAAAGCATTATGCTATAATTTAAAACTTTTTCATTATCCTGAATCTGATATACCAACCATACAACAATGTATGGATGAAATGGAACGTATAAAATATTTTGGTGCTTTAGTATTGTTATCAGTGTATGCGATAACAACGGCTGACAATGATGAACCTTTTGATATGGGATAAGAACTTGAAGAATGAAGATGATCCAGAAGCTGGTGTTAACATAAAGATTTTTACTGATCCAAAATATAGGGAGGCAGTTAAAGATGATCTAAATGATTTCATCAAAGAAGGATTGTTGTAATTCATTCATCTACTTAACGGGCGCCTACAGTCCAACATGAACTTTGGCCTCCCATACTACATGTACTTGTTGTATTATAATGAAGTGTACAAACTAAAGAAATGAAGTAAAGGTGACAATCATTGTATACGTCAAGTATTTTGGTAGCAAATAGATTATTGTTAATGATTATTTGAGCTTGTCTTGTTGTTTTCCTTCCTGGATATGGAGAAATATAATGGGGTTGTTGAAGGAGAGAAATTAACAGAAGGAAGGTATAGGGGCTGGTTAGAAGGAATTAACAGAATATGGTTAACACTATATAATATGATAAGTGACACTGACTGCCTGGACTTGACACTTGAAATGATAGAGTATGGTAGAGTGGTAAAGGGTATGAACTCAGCTATTAAGAACTGTTCTCGTTCTGTCTCCCACTGTCGCTGTATTTATGTGGTTTCTCCCACTCTAGTCCGAAAGAGTGGTCCGGTCATTTTGTCTCTCTTTCTCTGCTACGAATACTCTCTTTGGATACCTTTGGAAAGAAAAAATAGGGTCATCGGATTGGATACTAAGTTGAGAGGTAGAGGAGAAATGGGACTTTCGGCATGCCTTCTTTGCAGGGCAACTTTCCCCTCATCCCAGGAACCCTTCGTTTACGGCCCTGTCTCCACACTACCCCTCTCCACGCCCACATACCCCCGCCACTTCCCCCACCGGCTCATCATCGAGCACTTATGCCAGGCCCAATTATCCTCACCACTTCTTCGTCGACCAATCACCGAATGGACGAGAACTTAGACCACGTCCACTTACCCCCACGACCGACCAATTATTGATTTTGATAATAATCAAACTTTCCCCGGGAAGTGGGTATCTAGCAGGAGATGGGCCCTCAGCTCTCAATCCTGCGTATAACTGCCATCAGGTTTCCTGGGAGACATATGGAATCCCATGCCGTGTTTGGCCATTGCTTTATGCAATCTGGCCGCCGCAGGCAGGGAGCCAATGTCCCCAAAGAATTTCCTGAAGCTACTCCTCTTTGCTTTCCTTATTTCTTTGTTGTCGGTAGTCAGCCCCAAGGTTAGCTTTGCCAGTCTCCCGTGCGCTTAGCTCTATTATAGAACTTCCGCACCTGAGACCTCAGCCTTGCAAGCTCTTTGCTCCACCAAACGGCATCCCTACTACAATATAATCTGCTAGTGGGGAAGCTATCCTCAAAGGCGCCTATGATTGCCCCATTAACTTCTTCCAAATAATGCTCCTGCTCCAGCCGACACTGTGGCGCCTTCACAGCGCCAGTACGGCTGAGAGCACAACCTAAATTGGTTTTAAATTCGTCCCAATTTGTTCGTCTCGGGTTCCTCCAATCAGTCTCCCCGTCACTGAGCCCCTCTATATCAAACATAATGATCCTATGGTCTGAAAGGGAGGGCTCGTTCGAGACCTTCCAGTTCCGAACGAATTGCCCGATACACTGACAAGCTATCGTAAGATCAAGAACTTCCCTCCTAACTCTAGTCACAAAAGTGGGTGATTCCCCCACATTGAAAATATCGAGATTAAATTAAAGGATAAATTCTAAGAGGTACTCACCTCTCCTATTGTTGTTCTTGCTGTCCCATACTTTGTTATAGGCGTTAGCATCAAATCCAATGATGAATGGCAGCTTCCGCTCTCGACAGTACGCCATCAACTCCTGCTACCTCCGCTGGCGGTACATAAGCCCTGTCCTCGGCGAATTAGCTGGATGCTACTACAACGGCGCGGTGATTGCCTCCATATCTTAAGTGGGCCAGGATGGGCACCAAGTCCCGCGTTGTAAATTCTGAAAGACAAGTATAATTAATATTATTCCTGATCAGGATGCAGGCCCTAGGTTTATCACTTCTTGCACCCCAGATTACCTTGCCATTCTTAACTTATAGCCCGCAGATCTGTCCCCCGACTGTCCACGGTTCTTGAATCAGCACCAGACCTAGTAGCCGTTTGGTGAACAACCTTGCTATGGTGGCAGATGCCCCCTTAGCATGGTGTAAGTTTACCTGGGCCACCCCGGTGCCTGGTCCCGAGGCGCAATGAATAAAATATCAAGGAGACTTCTATGATCAAATATTTTATTCCTTACAAAATGTAATTTCAGTACGAACCCTCCATTTAATGAAGCAGATCATAATGTATCTGAAACATTATGTTGATTAAATGTTTGGGATACACTATTGAATGCAAACACATTAAATAAAACACTTTATATTTTCATATCTAACAACGACTAAAATGGGTTATAGCATATGTATATCATGAAAACTTATGAAAAGATGTGAAAACTTATAGAATAAACACAATACAAATGAAAACATTCTCAGTATTAAAGAGCGGCAACATCCCTAAATAAAATTTACTCGAAATAGTATATGTATTTTGATAAAAAAATAATGCAGAAATGCGAAATTCACAGCAAAATTAGAACTGTTAAGCAAAAATGATAGATTAAGAACACCAAAATCTTCATAAAACCTACTGAATATAGTTAAATTGTGTCCATTTACATTAGGTAAGTTTCAAAATGATAAGGTGGCTCATTGTTTACTGTTCATCAAATGAAAGTTTATAAATGTTTAGAAATGAAAAATCAGGCATAAGCAGGTGATGCAGCAAGCCTTATTTATAATAGGAGAGATATTTTTAAATGAAATTAGAATTTTTAATGTCCTCTCTCCATTGAACTTGTTGAAACTTGAGAAAACCATTGGAATATTTAAATAAAATTGTAAATGTTGGTTTCTAAGAAGTCCATCTAAATATAATAATATTATTAAGTTACTTTATTGGTTGTTTCGCCTAAATTTGGGACAAATACAATATTTCTGGTAAAAATTTTTGTGTCACCAAGTTGTTAACATTGAATGAGATGTGACGGACAAACTATAAAATTAGTACAATCTTGAAGTAAATATATGAAAAAGTAGGAGAAAAGAAATTCTGAACATAAACTTGTATAAATTTTAAGGAAGTAATATAAAAGTTAATGTATCCAAAGGGCTGTTATCATTAATTTCCCTCTACTTTGCGAGCGGTGTGCATGAGAACAAAAAAAAATTGCAGATTAACTTTATCAATATAATGAATTCATGAAATATTTAATTGCACCGCCTCAATGTCTAATAAAACATTGGCTTTCTAGAAAAGGTTATCTTACTCATTAGAATGCCTATCGATTGTTACAGAAAAAGCAAAACATGTTTACTATAATATTACGAAGAACAAATCATCTAAATTTATCGTGTGAGATACAATCATATTGTATTCTAAATATTCTTCTTTTTGATTTCTTAGTCATATCATTATCATGATAAAGCTTAGTAAACATTGGTAAATAATTTATATTTACGTGAGGTAAATTTAACGATTGAATATTAAGAAAAACATATACACAGTTTCCAAGGATTAGAACTCTCTTGGGGAATCTTCACTAAGTCCACACATATTCTCAATAAATTTAGGTTAACACCTCGCTAGTACTTCACAGCCTGTAAGGCGAAAGTTGCCAGATACATAATTCTCAACAGGCTCTTTAGACAGTGGGCAATAGACAATAAATTCGTTTCCACAGTTAAGTTTGTATCTGTTTTTTCATATTACAAAGTAAATTTACCTATATTTTACTATATTATGGGCTGTAAACCTTCACTTTGCAACTAACAAATAAAATATACTCGTGAACTTCGTGCTGTTATGTCATTCATGCCTGAGAATATTATTAAAGTATTCTTATATTTATAGATTTTATGTATAAGTGGCTTTTCTTGTACAGGTTTCAACATGTGCTGTCATCTATCATTATTATCTGGGAAATCCATTTTCATTTATAAAGGAAATGTTACAAAAAAAAAATTTTTAATTATTTTATTTTGCTATTAGGTTCAGTACGATATAAGGGTCAATCATTACAATTTCCGGCCTCCTATCACACCAATTACTCCTATCTGAACTATCATAAGTTGCAGTATATTAATGCATCATTTCTAAGTACGTATATATCTTGATCATAATTAGCCAAAGGTTTGGTTTAAATAGGTTAGGCAAATATAATAGATTTAGAGTCAGACAAACTGCCTTGGGGGTTGGTTTAGTTAGGTTAGACAAAATGTAACAGGTTTAGATTTAGACAAAATGTCGTTTTTACCAGTAAATTAGATTATTTTTTTATATGTACTAGGAGATAAGTGGACATCGAAATCGATGATTGGACGGTGGGCGTGACGATTGTATGTTCTAGTATGCATCCTGATCGTAATTGGGCAAAGGTTTGATTTAGATAGGTTGGCAAAATAGAATCGGTTTAGATCTTGGGCAAAATGTTTTGGTGTTTGGATTAAATAGGTTATGCAAAGTATAAAAGATTAGGTTAGGTTAAATTGTGTTGGGTTAAGTTACGTTACCATGGATTAGGTTAGGTTAAGTTAGGTTAGGCTTAGGTTTAGGTTTAGACAGAATGCCATTTGGTCCCAGCATATTTCATTATTTTTCTATCAATTTCAGGTTGACTAGATTGATGACATAAGAGGGGATGTGAGGAAAAAATATCTCTACCAATGGTTCCAACCTTACCTTGCCAGGCCAATTACATGTGTGAAACGTGTAATTACATAATTACATAGGATTAACGTGTGCCATCCCAGCACGGGTAGCTTAGGAATAAGAAAGGAGCGCAAATAACCTTGAAGTTGATGCGCCAAAAAAAAAAAAAAATTATACTTTCAACAACAATCAGATTTAAAATTAGTAAAGAACAAGTGGAATTATTGAAATCGTATCAGATTTTTGAAATGTCTATTCATCGGAATTAGATGTTTTAAGCTCATCTGAATTACTAAAAAAAGTTCAAACGGATTTGTGTTCGTATTTGCGGATGAGTGTTTGTATCTCAAAAATGAAAAATCGCAGTAAGCTCAAAAATTGGAATTTCGTTTAGCTACTACGATCGCATCCGACTTGAAAGTTTCGAGAACTATCTATCAACCGGAATTGCAACAAACATACTGAAGATAGGTGAACGGCCGAAACCGGTCGATGACCATAAAAAGATGCAGGCTATCACGAAAAATGTCTCTAATTAATTAGTAATATGTTTAGTGAGTTTAAGCAAAACTTAATGAAGCAGTTTTAGAAAAATTCGTGGAAAATTTAAAAGCCAATTGCTTAAACTTGCTTAAACAATTTTCTACACACATTGATTATTTATTTAAATATATATTTAATTGTCCTCTATGTTGTTTAAATAGTAAAGAGCGAAAATAATTTTTGAAACATGGGTCTGGCCATTGCCTTACAAACATCTAATTGATATTTTAAAACACCTTTTTAGAGGGAAGCTTAGGGGTCATCGTACCTTCCAGAATATTCCAAAATTAAGTTTCCCAGAAAATGCTTTAAATAAAAATTCCAGGGAGATTATATGTGTTATAAATGAAGTTGGAAGAGAACCTATTGCGAGAAAATAGCGAAAAACTATTTAAAAAAAAATACAATAATGCTGTAGATTTGCTTTTTTCTGAAAACAGATTTTGACACAATTTTTTTGAGTCAGATCTTGTATTGATATTATATCAAGTTTGAGCTCTGTGTGATTTGAGAAAACTCAGAATCTTTTAAAACATTTGTTACTTTCTCTTTCTTCTTGATAAGAGAAAGTATTGCGATCGTATCTAATTGTTTTTTTTTTTATTGTTGATTGTTTTTTGTTTTTGTTGATTTTTTTTTTTTTTTTTGTCATCGAAAATACGTGTTTTGATGTCCTGGCTACGAAAAATAAGGTTTTAGCGAATGGTCTGCGGGTGTATCTCAAAATATCCCCCCTCCCCCAAAATTGCATGAAGCTCAAAGTTCGTATTCTGTTTAGATACTAACACAGCGTCTGACACGAAGGTTTCGGGTAATAATTCATCAACCGGATGTCCGAGTTTTGTTGAATAATTCTTATTTTCAGTTTTTCTTGATTTTCACGAAACTTTTTTCTTTACGATTCGTATACTATCATAAGCTATGCATATATACCTATCACTTTTATTAGTAACATTTTCTTGGAAATATTGATATTTTGGGAGTTTTAGCATTAAGCTTATAGTAATAAGGAAAGACGGAATATTTATTTCGTACCAGACTTTGTTTTTTTTTTTTTTTAATTCTTGGAACCTCAAAATAGTTATTTCCAAGGAAAACTCCTACGAAAATGTATATACTTTCTCTTACAGCTATCTAAGAATATATTAAAACACACAGCATAACATATAGTTTTGATGAGGATATTATAATTAATTTTAGCATAAATTATAGTTATCTTGTTCGAAATATGATGTTATTATCTATCGCTATCAATTGCTGAAATTACTCCGTGTAGCTAAATGAAGTAATAACAAGTGTTTAACTAATCGTTGCATAATTAAATCATTAAGTTTTGTCCCAGTTAATGACCTTTAGTTTACATTATTTTCCCCCAAATTACAATGTAATTGAGAATTCTTGGGAGAGGGAAAATTGGCCTTGTAACCAAAATTTATAAGCAGCATCCACACAGCCACGGAAAACATACACAAACACACATTCACTCATAAATTATCTTTATAATTATATCTTATTTTATTTACAAACCAGTCTAAACGTTTTATATTTTTTTAAAGAAGACGGTTTTTATAAAATTGTGTTCAGTATAAACAAAAAAAAAATACATAACTGTAAACTATGATGGCAGTTACTGAAACAATGGAGAAGGAATATCTTGAAATTATAGTAAGACGTAAACAGAATGATATGCGAGTGAAGAAAATCGTTAGCGTTGAATGTAAACCGGCATTGGATAAGGGGGAAAATTTCATGAGCACATTGTTACGATATAAGTTAGTAGTTTTACTCGGGTCTGGTGAAACTGCTGTTAAACATCTTATAGTGAAATCATTACCAGATACTGAGGATCATTCGGCCTTCTTACAAGAATATTCTTTTTTTAAAAATGAAATTCACGTAAGTAAATAACTTTAATTTTTATTCTGAATATATTTATGAAATTTCTCATAGTGCGACAGTGTTAAATTTTAGAAATTCAGTTTCCATCTTTACACAACATACGTGTTTTGTGGTCCCTGGAGAATGGTAAAGATTTTGTAAGTGAATGCTGTGTGTGTGTGTATGTGTATATGTTTTGAGCAAAACATCTCAAAAACTAAAAAAATCCCAATAATCAAGTTGAGATTCCATTGAATACCATTCCCGCACCAGATAATAAGATTTTGGGTTACAATCCATAAACCTAAGTGTTGGACATTTTTCATTAATTTGTCTTTTTAGTTTGTTGCCATTTTTTTTAAACTTCATATAGTATCTACACTCATTAATGTCTATCACTTCTGTTTGAATAATTTCTTCAGGAATATCTCAGAAAGACCTTAACATCACAGAGAACAGTGAACAAATAAACCACAGTGGTTTACTAGTTCACTATGGTTGATTTGTTCAATATTGTCTGGGGTGTTGAGGTGTTCACTATTGTCTGGGGTGTTGAGGTGTTGTCAACTTTTTTAAAAAAAATTACATAAGTTTTAAATTTGTTATGTTTTGAAGATTATTTAACCATTTTTTTTTTATGCCTTGAAAAAGATAATATATTTGTCGAAACGTTGGCAAGAATTTAAGTTTTTTTTTTTATATATACAAGGATGTCCCAAGGTATATGGATAACAACTTTTTCTCGGAAACTAAGATAGCTAGAAAAAAAAACTAAAAAATACGTGTCCCCCATAGTTTTTTTGTTAGAAATCCAAATTTAATTTTCAAATTTGTTTTGGTACTTCGAGAAACGAGATACAGGCACCAACTTCATTTTTTCAAATGGGTAGATGTGATTTTTATTTAAGAAATAGATTCCTCTATTTTTTGTAAGAAAAATTTATCTGAACAGTTTTTTTTCTTTGAGCAATATTTTACAAGTTATGAATGAAAACATGATTCTTATAAGAAATTTCAAAATGATATTATAACGGTTTTTTGATTGAATAAGAAGAAAAGTACTATTTTATTATAAATTTTACTCCTCATTTATAATTATAGATCTTCCTCGAACTGGCTCCCACCATTAGAGACGAATACACATGCTTTTTCCTGCCAATTATACCTTACGACCAAAGAAATAAATCTCTTATGGTGGCAGCCAGTTCGAGCAAGATCTGTAATTAATGAGGTTTGTAAAATTTATAATAATAAATAGTACTTTTCTTCTATTCAATAAAAAAAAAACACGGTATATTAATATTTTGAAATTTCTTATAGGAATCATGTTTTCATTCTCAACTTGTAAAATATCGCTCAAAAAAAAAAAAAACTGTTCAAGTAAATTTTTCTTACAAAAAATAGAAAAATCTATTTCTTAAATAAAAACCACATCTTCCCATTTGAAAAAATGAATTTGGTGCCTGAATCTCGCTTCTGGAAGCACTAAAACAAATTTTCAAATTAAATTTGGTTTTCTAATAAAAAACTACGGAGACACGTATTTTTCAGTTTTTTTTCTAGCTATCTTAGCTTCCGAGAAAAAGTCATTCATATACCTTGGGACATCCTATATGTACAATCCTTTTCCTTCAGTTAAGAACAGTCTAGAAAAATCTTCCAGTTTAAAAAAAAAACAGGATTTTGGTAGAGCAGCTTTCCTCTAAAGTACCACTTCATTATAGGGCTCTGGCATCCATGTAATATTAAGTTACATTAGCGACATTGCTAGAATTCCAAAATTAAAGCAAATTGATTAGCCAGAAGAGAATCAATTTTTGAATTTTTTTCAGGTATTTTCTCGAGTTTGTTAAATGTCTTCTGGATTAAATGTAATCGCTTCAAATACTACCTGGCATTGCCACTAGGTTGTACCTCTACCATTTCTATATTTATTTACGATAAAAAAGCAAATTTTCAAGATGAAAGAAGGTTTGTCAATTTTAAAATTGAAAAAACATTTGAGCTTCCGGTTTGAGATCGCGACAGTGGAGGCTCATTGCAATATTGGGCAAAACGTCGGTTGCTAATCAAACCATTTTTGACCATTTCGAGACGCAATCTTAAACCGGAAACTCAAATTTTTTCGTGAAAAACGCTGCGGGAACCTAAACGCTCAATTTTAGAATTGTATTGCCATTGAACAAAACTTCCGTGTGTATGAGATTTTTTTTTAAATAGACTTTTCAACAAAAATATAAATTTTGCGTGGTTTATTGAAGAAGGAAAAATTGGTTTTCAAATATTGTTTTGTCTATGCGTGCATGTAGTTGTCATATCTCTTCTGTGTGTATGTGTGAAGAAAATGCAAAGAACTCATCCATTTCTTTTATCACTTTTGCCACAAATAGTATTCAGAAAAAAAAAACTGATTGAGAGACATTCTTTGCTATGTATTTGAAATGTAATTGGTGATAATGCTGTTTTGTAATGTATGTTGTAGTTGGCATGAGCGGGTTAGCAAAAGGGGTTGTATGTATGTTTGAGATAGAAGTATTAGTAATAATCAAGAGAGCACCACTGTTTTTAAAATAAATATATTATTCTCTAAGCAAATTTAAGTACATTACAATATCACAACTGTATCTTAATAAAATGATGTTTACCTAGAATAAAGGCAAATCTCGCATGAGTTTAAGAGAGCTGAAGAAGATTACTGAAGGAAGTGTTCTGGCTTTGAAAGTAGAATGCAGACTGTCTTGAAGGAATGCCCTCTCTAACAAAACAGTTGGCCAAGTCGCATTGTATTAATTTAACGGATTTTTGTGCCTTTGTTTTCCTAATAGCAAGGACCCCAAATTACAGTATCTGACTCTTTTCATTGCACTAAAATACATTTAAAATATTAACTATAGAAGACTATATTTATTATAGATGTAATATTAACCCATAAGAGGGCTTTCGACAGCGTGGCTCATGATAGAATTAGAGTGTTATTGGAGGAGAGGGGAGTGAATGGGACCCTGGTTAGATGGATAGGCAATCTCCTGACTTCGAGGATTGTCTATTCTCGTTTGGGAGTTGCGGAGAGAAGGGTGAAAGCCAGTAGGGGCTTTCCCCAAGGTGGGAGTTTGTCTCCTCATTTGTGGCGCCTCATCGTTGATGAGCTACTTTGGGAGATGAACCGTAGGGGATTTTACCTGCAGATGTATTCCGATGATGGGGTAATCTTAATCACAGGGAAGCATCTGAGTGTGGTGAGTAACTTGATGCAGTCGGCGTTATCTTACGTGGAGCAGTGGTGTGGGAACTATGGCTTGTCCGTTAACCCGGACAAAAGTTCTTTAGTTCTATTTACTAGGAAGAGGAAACTGGAAGGGCTTAGGAGACCTAGGCTCTTCGGTAAGGAATTGCAAATTTGCAGCGAGGTTAAATATTTGGGGGTCCTCATCAACAATAAGCTGAATTGGCGGGCCCACATTGAGTATATTTGTGAGAAGGGGCAGAAGGTTTTCTGGCAGTGTAGGAGATTAGCGGGTAAGACCTGGGGAGTTAATCCCCGAGGTATCCATTGGATTTACGAGAAGTTGGTGAAGCCAAGGATGCTGTATGCATCTGTGGTGGGTGGCCTGGCTCCTTGGTGGGGAGGAATAGCAAGAAGCTGTTGGGAGTACAGCGCATGGCCTGTTTGGCTATTACTGGCGCGATGAGAACGACACCGACGGTGGCATTAGAGATGTTGCTGGGGCTAATCCCCCTACAGTAGTGGGAGAGGCAATGAAAGGGTACCTCAGAATGAGGTGCAAGGGAGAATGGGTGAGAACCTTCCGGGGGGATCACACTAAGATCGAGGACGAAATTTGGCGAGTGAACCGATTTCTGCTATCCAAACTTGATGAGACAAGCAAGAAATGGGGATTTGAGAGAGATTATGAGATTACGATTGGCAGTATAGGGGATGATAACCTCACGAGGCCAACGGAGTCGGGCAGCGGTATTATTCGCTGCTATTCAGATGGCTCTAGGCAGGAGGGTACTGGCCTGTCGGGGGCGGGAGCATGGTTTCAGGAGTTGGATAGAGGGAGTTCGGTGGCCTTAGGTGGTTTGGCCACTGTTTTCCAGTCTGAGGTGGTGGGCATCATTGAATGCTGCCACCTTGTGGGGGAGTGGCTAGGAGAGTTTAAGGAAGTGCGGATCTTCTCCTATAGTCAAGCCGCACTAAGGGCTTTGAGTAAGCCTTGGTGGAGTTCGAAATCAGTGGGAGAATGTAGGAGAAGGCTTAACGCTTTGGCTCGGAGGGGTAAGGTGCATCTCTATTGGATACCCGGACATGCGGGAATAGAGGGCAATGAGAGGGCGGATCGGCTGGCCAGGGAGGGATCGTCATTACCATTTTATGGTCCTGAACCAGCCCTGGCCGTTACAAAGACGTTTCGCGACAAACAGATTAGACTTTGGGAGACGAGAGCTTTGGAGAAACGCTGGGGGGACACGCAGGGGTGCCTCCAAGCCAAAAGATTTATAAAGGCAAGCAAGCAGGGAATCTCGGAGTATCTCCTGTCTCTTAGTAGGACGGGTTTGAGGACCTTGGTAGGAATAGTGACTGGACACACTTGGGTGTCCAGTCACTTGTTTAACATAGGGAGGACGCGGAGTCCCATTTGTCAGAACTGAGATGATGGAGTTAGGGAAACGGTGTACCACTACTTATGTCAGTGCCCCGTTTCGCTGGAACTAGGTTTCGTAAATTTGGGAGGACACCACTCCCGCAGGATTGCCTGGGCGAGTTGGAGTTTAGGGATATCTTGGGATATTGCAGATTAACCGGCAAGTTACCGGGGGAGATTAATTAAGGGGTTACGAGGGGTATCGGGGGGACAAGAGCCGCATAGGCTAGGTCCCGCGCCTTTTGGGTACCCGTTTTGATAATAAATAGAAGAACTATTTAGATTTTTGAACTATAAAATATTCTAAACTATTTTTCAAAACTATTTATTATTTTCTTTTATTTCTTTCTTCCGCTACATATTGCTAGGTATTGTGATGTTAGATTTTCATGTAAAACGCGATTCCTTTATATTTTACGGTAAACAGAGGCTTGTGCTAGTAAAATAAGGGTTATACTGAAAATCTGGCATCAATATGGTGGTGATATGACTGGGATCAGGAGCAGAGTTGTATTTTGAATTACCTTAGGAATTATTCTAACTTGATCTTTTAGGTTTCCACGGTCATTTTCATGAAAAACATTTGAGTTTCCGGTTGGGGATCGCCGTCAGTGGTTTGCTAGAAAAATCGGACGTGACGTCCATGTTGCAATGAGCATCATGACATAACTATTGACGCGTTCTCAACCTGGAAATTCAAGTATTTTACAATAACCTAACTTTTCAATTCTTCCTTCATAAGGGGTATATTTATTATTTCAGTATTAGTAACTACTTAAAAAATTTATTACTAGTTGCAGTGTCAACAATTATACCACCGTCCTTTTCAGACATATTTCATTATTTTTTAGTACACACTATCTTTTTTATCATAATATTATTACAAAATTATCATTTTTGCTTCACTACTTTTTTTGTTATTCATACATTGCATACATTATATTATAACAATCCTACATATAACTCCTTCACACAATGAATCAGCGAGTTGTAGGACAGAAGATGAAGACAACGTCTCTGATAGACAAACTTGTTGTATCACATTCTTAAGATGGAGGAAAACTTAATCAAATAGAATGAAAGAAGTGTAATATGATTCGCAGAGAGGGATTCAAAGGAGAGAGAGAGAGACACACACACACACAAAATTGAGAATCTCAATCGCTATTTAGGCCAGACTAGAGTGGGAGGCTCTGCATACAGTGTAGTGGAAGAAGAAATGCAAGAAATTATATCTTTTTTATTTAAAGAAAATAATCAAAATTATGAGAAAATGCAAGTTCGTTTGCAAAAAGGGTACACGCAGGTAGAAGAGTACAGTTATTGGAAAAGTTGATCAACCTTGATAGCATTGTACTACCCCCTTCTCCTCACGGGGGAGGAACTGAACGAACAATCAGAAGACATTCTTTTCAAGCCAGAACTGTAGTAGACACCAAAGAGAACACATCAGAACTGTACCAGTTTTAAGTTATAATATAAGAGTTTATTTCAGTTAACTTCATTATACTTATAATGATTAGTGATATTTTAAAGTAACTTTATTTCTCTTAGAGAATATATTTATTTTAAAAACAGTGTGATCTCTTGATTATTTCTCAATACATCTATCTTTATCTCAAACATACTTACAAGCCCGTACTAAACCGCTCGAACTACTATAAACATACAACACAACAACATTACCAATCACATTTCAACAGCTGCGCTAGCTCTACAAGGGAAAGTCTTTTAGAACAGTTTATACAGCAGTTACAACGCGTCAGCAACCAACTACTGTCCTACTCTAGGATAGTGTTTAGCATTCATTCTAATTTACTTCTTAAAACCCCTTCCTCACTAATTTCTCTCCTTCTAAAAACCTATTAAAGACGAACGCTGTGCTGGATAAAATTCAGAAATCTGGAAAAATATTAGAAAATGGGCCATTAAAGAAGGAAGATTTTCTGCATATACGATCGACGTGATAAGGGCCTCTCTCACACTCTCTCCGTTTGACGGTGCTGCGATTATCTGTGATTTACTAAATATTATACTCTATTCTTATCTGTTCTGCAGAGATTAATAAAAGCAAGAAAAGCTTTACAACATATTGTAAATATCTAAATATGTATATATTATATAATACACAGAAGCTACAACTTGAAAGACATGGATTCTGAAAAAAAAAAACCTGCTCTTCAATGTAGCCTTGAATGGACCCAGATAAAAAAAATATATTAATTGCTTAAAAAAACCAAAATTAATAATTTAGTGAACAATAGTACCCACTTGTACAAACAAAACATTACAACATGTTAAATATTAAATATTAAAACACGATGATAACAACAGGCCTATTTTTATGGGAATAAAATTATTTATAAAACAAAATCTAAATAAGATAATGGATTGCTCTTTAGATACTGAATGATAATTATTGTTGATAATAAATAATATTAATTAATATATTTCCATTACGTGATTGTATAAAAAATAATAGGAAACTTCATTTTTCACCAACTGAGAACACAATTACATCAGAAATTAGTTTCTAATTATTTGGAATATCTATAATTTGAAAATGTTGCTCGATCTAAACGGTTGGACGATCCAAAACTGTTTTCTTTAAATCTTTATGTTTACTACACACTCACAAAAACACATTCGCACACAAAACACACATGCAGGCACACTGTAATGTTAACAGGATTTCGGTGATTGGTTATGATGAAATGATGGACATACAAACTGACACTATTACAGACTATTTATATTTTAATGATTTACTGAGTTAGTAAAGAAAAGTTTACTGAGTAGAGTAACCGAGTAAAGAGTGACTGATTGATGGTAGCGTGATGAATGTAGAATGTGGGAGGAGTTTTTATTATAAGTCGTTTGAAGAGTGGTGTAATGTAATAGCTCCTCTTGCTTGTTCTAATGGTCGTGAACTAGTGTGGCCAGATTGGTGAAATGATGATTGATGTTTACTCTTATAGTTTATCTGGTTAATGATTCGTACACTTCAATTTGATTTGGTCACTGACATCAATACCCTTTTACTGCTAGAGACAGCTTCTAGATGAGAGATTTTGGCTATCGAAGTTGAATCCTATTCGCAAATATATTATAATGAACGTGACAGAGGGTATAATGTGTTGTTGATGTGCGCTTTGAGGCTTAGACACACACACACACACACACACACACACACCACAACCGCGCACGCGCGGGCAGACTATTCGTTAAAAACAATTTTTTCATTTTTAGAGGACCTCAAAATATGAAATTTTGGTGAAAACTAAAGTTTTGAAAATTTGACATGATTCCACTACTTTCTCTTACTCGTAATATAACTAAAATGCACTAGACATTAGATTCAAGATAAAGTGAATAAGGTGCGAAATATGCAAAATTACCTTAAGATTCACTGGCAAAATCAAAACGCTATACTTATAACACACATAAATACAAGTCCTTTATTCAAGTATAAGTTTATGAATAATGACTATATAAAAGGCCAAACGATTAATATTTAACAGAAAACTAGAAATTCAATTCATATCTAATTGGAGACTATTGTTTCGTTAAAATTATTAAACCCACTGAAATACGATGATTTCAGGGTATCTTAAACCCGATAAAATGTTTTCCGAAATTTTTCTGAATTTTTAAAAGCTTTAATTTTCAGATATCAAATAAACGATTAACGTCGTGAAATCGTCAACGGAAAATCATTACAATCATTACCATTTTTTTTGCCAGAATGTATTTCTAAGAAAATGCTGCCAAACACATCAGATAGAACAAAACTGATTCAAATTAAACACCACTTATAGCCAATCACTTAAACACGAACAAACATAAACCCGACGAAATTTCACCCTTATAAATTAATGCATCCAGGCAAAAAAAAAAGGCGACGACTGGATATACGAGAACAACTTGAAATATATTAACAAGATACAAAAACTTTATAAAAAAAAAAAACAAAAGAAATTCGCTAGTAAACCACTAATCAAAACAAACTTCCGACAATAACAATAAGAAATACAATAAATAATACACAGCACACCTGAACCAAATAGTTTTTGAGTCTGAAGAGTAGAGTGTAGATTGTTATAAGGGATTATTGCCCTACAACCTGAAAGATTTATTGTACCCTCACCCCCTCGGAGCATTCCCAGTGCACTGCCGGCCTCCGAGCAGTGTTCTCTAGCTACAGTCAACACTGCTCATCACCGGACAGTGAGTTGTAGAGGCTCGAAGAGAAAATCTAAGGGTAGCATGCTGTACTCGAACCTGAGACCTCCGCGTTGCCAGTCCAGCGTGCTACCATTTTTGAGTCTGTATATATGAATCAAATAGCTTATAAGTTTGTATACAATTTGTGAATAATGTATGCAAGTTGAGAATGTAAAATGTAAAATGTTAATTATGAAATGTACGCTACTTTAAGGTCGGATAGCATGCCTATATAATTTTTCACTGATATATTTATAAAAAATTGTATTTGAGCTCGTTTAGATTTGTTATAAATTTAAGCCAGTAAAGAGTCCATATTTACGTTTATATGGGTGCGTGAATTGTGTAGGTGAAGTATGAAAGGTAAAAAAATGTGGAGTACATAATACATGATTATCAAATAACATGCTTTGTAGATTGATTGTTCAACAACATATTTATTTATTTATACTGTCGTTTGATCATTCAGCTTGTGTTTTATCATTTCTTATCATTAATTATTCCAGAGTAATCCACGGCTGACACAGTGTTCTTTCGCTTTGATCTACACTCAAAGAACAATTTAAAAATAAAATAGTAAGATATTATGGGTAATTAATTATCAAAGTAAATCTCCTTCAAATACGTAATTTAAGTTACATATCCCCACTTGAATGTTATCATTTTTAAAAGGAACAAGTATCCAGCCTTTTAAAAAAAGGAAAGCAATGTGTTCACCCACCCAAGTATCAACGAATCTAGTTAGGTCCTAGCAAAAACACTTTTAAAAACCAGTGTATCAACTAAATTTGCTCTGTGGCAGTTTATGTTATCACCAAATGTATGTTTTGACCAAAACATCCTGATGATCGGTGAATGCCAAAAACCGATCGGTGACCACAAAAAGAAGCAGGAAAATATCACAGAAAATATAGATAATTAAGACAATATTAAAATGAAGTATCAATCCTTTAAAGCTGAATTAAGTTAATTCCAACATACTAACAATGATGGCTTCTGCAAGTTCGGGATCAGATCTCTTTAGTTCATCCAAATCCAATATATTAGAAAGGGAATTCGGTTCCAGAGAAAGGGGTAAGTCAAATGGTATTGACCCAAAATGGTGTTAATAAAATGACTGGAACATGATCTCCGGCGTTTAAAACCAGATCGTGGCCTAAGCGGGAGTCGCAAATATCAATGTAACATTAAAGTTCACACGCTAGGCACAACTAAATAAATATTATATCGTTTAACAAACGAATTGTTTACATACATACATTATTCTTAATAATCATTACGTCTTTAAAATGGAATGAAATTAATTAATATGTTCCAGGTGTATTCCAAAATACTTAGAGATATGATGACACTAATGGAAGAATTCCAAGATAAAAGAGATCAGTTGTGGTGTGAAATGGCTGGTTATAAACCTTACCACAAACTCATCCTACAGGATCTTAAGGTAATGATCTTGATTTTGTTTTTGATTTTTTTAAAGATCATTCTTGTAAACTAATCTCGATTTTGCTTAAGAATATGTATTTATGTGAAGAATTAAGATATTTCCAACATACCAACTATAATGACTTCTACAAGCTCTGGATTGGATCTGTTTAGTTCATTCAAATCTTTTATATTAAGAAGTGAATTCGGTTCAAGAGAAGGCGAAAATTAAATGGTATTGACCAACATTTTCAGTAATTTGGGACATAGGATGAATGCAATTTTCATAAAAAAACTGTTTTCATGAAAATATCAAGCTTTGAAAATGTTTTATGGTTTTTTTGCGAATCATGGAATTATGAAGAAATAAAACTATTTAAATTATACACGCCAATATTTTAAACCAACAAATAAAATAAAATATCTGATAATAAATTATAAATAATATATTTTGTACGTATAATATTATTATAATACTAGTGAAATTGGAAAAAAAAAAAGTCGAATAATAATATCAACCCGGAAATGCGACATTACACTGCGGAAGTGCAGTTTTTCGATTTTTCTAGAAACGACTACGACGACTTTGCTTTAAACTTGGAATGCTAACTGCACAGATATGAACCAATCACTTTTATTTGAAACATTTTTTCGAAAGAATTGATTCTATGTCGTAATTCTGCGGAATTTATGGCATTAGATTTCAAAATACATCAGGGTTAGGTCAATGTTATTGGTACTTTTTACTGGACTACAGTGTTGGTGTAAGGTAATTTTCCCAAAATTGAGGTTTCGGAATTTAACCCATTATCACAACCCATATTGAGTTAAGTAAAATTTTTTCAGGCATGCTTAACTACCAAATTAGGTGTTTTGGACAGGGGCGGAAGCACATACTTTACTATTAACATTTTCTAAACGAATATAAAATTTAACAGTTATAAGTGGGACTCGAACTGGGGACCTCCCAGTTACAAACCCATATTCATATCCACTACACCACACTCCTTCCTGTAACAATGAAATTGTAGGGACAGGATTAGCTGACCTTGTACAAGGAGATCGTGGATATATTTAGATATTTCTCATCCAGATCGTTACGAGACATATATAACTCATAATTTTTCTTTATTTCCTTGTTGGTCATCCATTACTAAAGAGAAATTTTGAAAGTATCCGCTGTTTTACATGGAATAGTGAAACCAAAGCGAGTGCCGGAAGATGAGCGACAAAATAGCAAACGCACAGGGGTGACCTGTATAACGAGTTAAATATGACATATAACGCAGTGAACGTGTTAAACAAGAATTAAGTAGTTGATTTTTAATAGAGAGTAAAAATTAAAATAAACACAATCTAATACAAGAACAGAATGCACTCTACTTCTATAAATAACAAATGTACTATAAAAACTTGTCTGGAAATTAGAAGGAGATATATATATATAAATACAAAAAGAATAATCTAGTATCAGAAATAATTTTAGAAATAGAAAGTTGATTCTCAGGATGAATGTCTTATGTAACTATATAAAAATAGAATATTGTAACGTTTACCCTCTAAACTAGTTACTGCAACTAGTTTTAAGTGGGTTCGTATAGATAAAATACTCTAAACTTCAATAAAGAAAACACCAATTTATTGTTATACACAATAAATTACAAAAAACAACACTTAATAATAATTAATTCACAGTTTAAACCACAAAAGTTCACTTTGTTCACTTTTTATACACTTTCCACAAACGTACATTTCGTTTGTAACTAAAAAACTCTTTCAACTCTCTGTGATCCCACTATTTATACCGGTGGAGGAGAGTCTGGAACTTTCTCGATTCTTCTACAAAGAGTTAGTGGAGTGCGCCGCCAGCGCTTCCTAGCGGCCACAAAGAGAACTGAGATTCCTACTTCCTCTCCTAGATGGCACTACTGGCTGCGTTACAATATACTAGTAATTATTTGTACATGGTTTTAAACTACTGCCAACGCTCTTTGTGTTTAAATATTTTATATATTTTATGTACTTCGAATGGGTAAAAACAAAAATAAAATCTGGATACTTACTCTAACTTGTGTTCGTACAATTATATATAATTGTAAAATACTTCTGTTTATACGATTTTACTGATGTGGTTTTTTAGAGAAAAGTCTAAGATTACTTTTCCCCCCGCACAACTAAAAAGTTATTCTCGCGAAAATGTTTTAAACAAAAGTGATTGGTATTTATGTGTAGAGAAACTATTCGAAGTTTAAAGAAAATCGAATTATTTTAGAGAAAATTAAGGGGGGGGGGAACTAAAAAAATTATTCCATAAAGTTTTTTCTTTTTCGTTTTCCGTTTTTTCCGAATCTTCATGTCAGTTTCGTCTATAACTAGACGGAAACAGAAACACACACCACACACCACTATAATGTATGTATTTCCCATTATAACCAGTCGCAACAAACATTTTTTTCAATTCTGGGGACCACAAAAATTAAATTTCCGCTGAAAACTCGATTTTAAAATTTTAAAATTTTGGATATTATAATATTACCATAGTAAGCGCATGAATGAGATAACCAGTAAAAAGTGATACGTATCACCATCATCATGCTCAAAGCAAAATTAACATACTTTGTAAGAAAATATATTTAATACCCTGAAAATTCATATGGAGAACCTTGATTACCCTCGTCGTAACTAAGCTGTTCGGTCGCGGTCTCTTTGAGGTATCAACTCTATTACCCGCTTTTTCACTCTAACTGAAACGCGCTCATTTTCCTGTGTTCTTTTTCGCGCCGGCGCAATTTCACATACTCCCTCTCTTTGCTTCTCCTTTTTTATTCTGACTGCTGTGACGTACGCAGCTCAGTGTGTGTATTCTCTGTACAGTTTTTTTTTTATGTGCATCAAGTGCTCATTTCGCCTGTTTTGTTAATCTCCCCCGGTAGCTTATCGGTTAATCTACAATATCCCAAGACTCCAACTCCCAGGCAATCCTGCGAGAGTGGTGCCCTCCCAAATACGCGAAACCTAGTTCCAGCGAAACGGAGACACTGACATAAAGTAGTGGTACATCGTTTGCCTAACTCCGTCGTCGCAGTTCTGACAAATGGGACTGGACGTCCTCCCTATGTTAAACAAGTGACAGGACACCCAAGTGTGTCCAATCACTATCCCTACCAAGGTCCTCAGACCCGTCCTACTAAGGGACAGGAGATGATCCGAAATTCCCTGCTTACTTGCTTTTATAAATCTTTTAGCTTGGAGGCACCCTGCGTGTCTCCCCAGCGTTTCTCCAAGACTTTCATCTCCCAAAGTCTAATCTGTTTTATCGCGAAACGTCTTTGTGACGGCAAGGGCTGGTTCAGGACCACAAAATGGTAATGATGATCCCTCCCTAGCCAACTCATCCGCGCTCTCATTGCCCTCTATTCCCGCATGTCCGGGTATACAATGGAGACGCACCTTACCCCTCCGAGCTAAAGCATTAAGCCTTCTCCTACATTCTCCCACTAATTTCGAACTCCACCAAGGCTTACTCAAAGCCCTTAGTGCGGCTTGACTATCAGAGAAAATCCGTACTTCCTTGAACTCTCCCTGCTAAACCCCGTTTACGCAACCCAGCGCTAACGCGCTTGCATCCGCTTACATCTTCTTCGAGTTGAGTTCAGTTTTATATATCTTTCTTTCACGATAATTGTCTATTCTCTTCCCTTATCATTTACTAATAACATTATTTCTTTTGATTTAATATATTTTTAGAACTTATATTTTCATACTTTACATTATTCGTTAGATTACCGCTTCAGGGTACACCCAAGAGCGTATATATGCGTTTAACATTGTTTTTGGGAATATGTGGATTTTGGGAACGTTGTTTAACATTGTGGATATGTGGGAATTTAATTATATATCGCCCTACCTGGTCTAAGTAACTGTTGATTTATAATATTCACTATAAGTTAAAGGATAAGTTACAAAAATCAATGTCCTTGTTTAGTAAATTATTTTTTAATTAAATTTAAGGAAACGTTTTTATCACAAATACGGCGTCACTTATATTTTACACACAGCTCAATTTGCTATCTTTAGAGAGGCACAGTAAATTAAAAATCGCCTAAATAAAAATCAATAAATCATCAAACTAAAGAGGACAGATAAGATTTTATTTAAATAATAGATTTAATTTTAAATTTGCCATAATACTTTTTTAGATAAATGTCAATAGTCGGCGGATAAATATTTTTTAGTGAAATACGATTCTTTAAATTGTCATTTCAAAAAAATAATTATTATTGACAAAATGCAACTTATACATAATTGATTAGAGGTTTGCATATATTTACGTAATATAGTTTAAAAGTAGAATACTTCACTTACTACTTTTGATTTTATATTAGTTGTCATGTAGGAAAAAAAATCTATTACTTCTTCAAACATGTACTAAAAGGAAGTATTGCAATAGTGCCAGATATTCAAAATTGAGTTTTCACCGGAAATCCACGCTTAGAGGTCCCTTTAGTAGTACCTTCGTATCAGACCCAAAGATATCCTGGCAAAATCCATCAACGGAAGCACCACTTTACTAAAGTTTTCTTTTAGTTGTTTGTGATAACTCTTGTTAACACATTGATCCAACGATCTTCTTTAAACTTGGTCATATCAACTTGACATATAATGGGTCTACAACTTTTATTCAAAAAAATTTCTCTGGCTAAAATCATTTAAGGGGGCTTTTATGGGAGAGGTGGGGTAATTTTATTCTCTAAAGTTCTATTTCAATTTAATATATTAATGTCAACTAAATAAAATTAAAGAGAATTAAATATGTTGCCAGTATTTTGAGTTTGAAGAAAGTCCGATAAACGTGAGTACGTTTCTATTGGACAGTTTTTCCACGGTTTTCTCCATAAATATATCAATAAAGAATACTATTAAATTTGGCGCACTAACCATGTGTATGTAGCGATCTATCAGTTATCTATTGTCCCGAGTAAGTTATTTAAAAAAGTTTAAAAAGGTGTGATGGAAGGAGGTTATTTTTTTTTCCAAAAAATTCATTTTAATAAAATTAAATGTTCCCATTGATATAGAACTGAAGACGAAATATTTAGTAAAAGTTATAAGTTAGAAAAAAACCATGGCCAATTACAATCTTGTAAACTGTAGTAAGGGAAGGCATGTGAGGGTTTCACTTGTATAACAAGCAACATATTTTGCCATATATAATTAAGTCACCAAAAAGTTCAAGGAAATATCAAGAAAATTCTTTTCATTTCCTTAGACCAGGACTGGGAACGCTCTAAGGAGAAAGGAGAAAGGAATAACAAGCCAAAGATCTCGTTTTAATATCATCTCCATTCACCCCACTCTATAATGCCCCACAATTGATCTTCAATTCACTCGCAATATCATGATTTCTTTAAAAAATAAAACAGATCTTCATTTCTATGACAATTTACTTTTTAATTTATATGATTTATTTTTCGTATAGAAATGTTTATATATAACAACTTAGAAGGGGAGGAATTAGCTAAGGGGTTAGCGTGTTGGAGGTCTCGGGTTCGAGTCCAGTGCTACACTTAGATTTTTTCTTCCTAGGAGCCTCTACAGCTCACTGTTCGATGATGGATAGTGTTGTCTGTAGCGAGAGAACACTGTCCGAAGGCCGGCAGTGCACTGAGAAGGCTCCGGGCGCTAATGACCCTAGATATTGAAGCGCCTTAAATTAAAAAAAATTACAACTTATTTTGATGAAAATATACAATTAATTATTCTAAAATGATTTTTTTATATTTTTTAGGATCATCAGTTTCATGCACAGAACCGTCGTGAAACTCTAGATATGCAGCATAGTATGTTTGCATTAAAAGCACTTGCTAGATTTCATGCAATGTCTGCTGTTTTATTAAGACGTTCTCTATTACGACCTGGTGAATTTGAACCATATATATTTTCCAAAGAGAAAATTGTGAAATGTGTCTTTATAGCTTGCATAAAAGTTTTAGGAAAAGGTGTGAAACAATCTTGGGGCGATGAATGGTGAGTTTTCTGGCTGTTTCTTAACCTAAAAAAAAAAATTATTACCAGACTTTTTCAAACTAAGTGATAATGAATGGATGTCATATATAAACACCCAAATTTTCACGACGTATCGTCAAATTTATTGCCTTCTACAAAAGGTCTAGATGAAGTTAAAAAAATCTGGTTTGAAAACGATATGATTTTCTGTTACTGCATTTCAATTATCACATTTCTACAAACGAAAGATTTTTTTATACTAAATGTTTAATTCCCCTTCGTTTAATACATAAATTCGGTCATAAGGATGAGCTCTTTGTTGGCCAACGGAATTGGACAAAATTGCCCTCGATAACTGCCAGCAAAACAACGGTTTAGAATTAAACCTTAAGTTGCAGATTCCTCGCTCCTTCTTAATCAATTTTTTTCATCAATTTTGTTTATCACATCTTCTTATCAATTTTTTTATAGCATGTACACTACTGACATACCTATCCATCCCCAAACACTAATAACAACCTATGCTGATGACACCGCAATACTATTTTCCCACCCTGATCCTTCTCATGTCTCTACTGTTGTACAAGAACACCTTGAGCTCATTGAAAGCTGGTGTAAAAAATCGAGAATAAAACTCAATCCTGCCAAATGTGTCCAGGTTACATTTACATTACGGAGACAGACTTGCCAACCATTAACTATCAACAATGCAGAAATACCCACTTCTACACAGGTACGTTACCTAGAACTCTATCAGACAGTCGTCTAAAATGGAACCTACAGACAAGATTTAAACGAAAAGAACTAAACAGAGTTACGGACTCTTAAGGGGACTCCTTGGACCTAAATCTACCATGAAGTTACAGAACAAACTCACACTCTACAAAACACTATTATGTCTATGGGACATATAGAGCAGAATTGTGGGGCTCCGCAAAACCTTTCAATATACAACGCATACAATGCTTCCAATTCAAAGTCCTCCGCTGAATCGTTAACGCACCATATTATGTCTTCAATCGCACGCTTCATCATGACCTTAAATATTCCCTTCGTTAATGATCTAATCCACTCCCGATTTCAAAATTTCCATACAAGCCTAGAACTTCACCCAAATCCTCTTGCCTAATCACTCTGTTACACTTTTCCACCCTGACAATCCTCCACGTCATTTAAGACGTCGTTGGCCACGATATCTCTTTGCTCTTCAACCCACAAGTTTATCGTAGGGACTTCCAGCGCCAGTTGGTTTCTCCCATCACCTCATCCTAGTTGTGACGCTGAACATAGCTCAGTGACACAATTGTTTGTTATACAGTACCTACACTTTTGCCATTGTATATAGTTGTACAGATACAAATAAAAAATAAAAAAAAATCAATAACAATGGTCGAACAAATTTATCGAAATAATTTACATATATGAAGTTATATCAACTAAGTTTAATGAAAAATTCTGGATCCATTTCTGAGAAAACCCTTTGAAGAATGGAAGAAACTCAGCAGTCGTTTGCGACTACCGTTTAACCAAATTTCTTCAAATTGGAATTTATAAAAATTCTATAAATTCTTCATAATAATATAAACATACTAGAACCTTAAAAAGGTCTTTTCTTGGTCCATAGGTCCACTGCTTCCCGAGAATCCTTTAATATCTCCAAAATAAAATAACAAAAATTTGCAGGAAGCTCAAACATGATTTTCCGTGTAGATATCTCTAACGGAACCGAGAAGTATCAAAACTATCAACCAGAAGTGTAACTTTAATGAATACCATTTTTGGTCATGATTACAAGGTCTTAGCAATATTACAACTAGATTATTTTTGTTTTCAATTTGTAAAAACAACTGACGACTAATGGTCAACGATAAGTTATTCAAAATTGATGTATAAATTTTCTTTGCCGAACTTGTTCTACATTTTGTTTTCTCTGCAACAATTTCAACAATCATTTCAACCAAATTCCCATCGATTGGCGTAAATACTGTTTAGTAAAGAAACTTTTCCTTCTTTAACCTAAGTTATTAAATGGGGAGTTCTTTTCAATGAATATAAATAATCCTTTTAAAAATACATTTATCTACTTTATCTCACTGGAAACGACAAAAATAATGTTTTAAAAAATTTATTTGTCCCATAGAACAATAAATAACTTTCATAATAAACTCTTCTAATATAAAGATTAGAAAGTTTTTAAAGTTTTAAAGTTTCTGATTTGATTGAATACCACTTCAATCTTAAATTAAGTTATTTTCAGAGATGCTCACAATTAAATCTTTTGTTTTAGTTCACTAGGCGTAGGAAGTTATTGTGATCGTGTCAAATTTTCGAAATAAATTGAGTTTTTATCAGAATTTTATGTTTTGAGGTTCTTACAATAGAATAAAATGTTTTTTTAACGAATGATCTGTATTATTGAGAATAAAATAACTCAAAAGAAAAAAAAGAAAAATCTCGGAGAACTATAGCTTCATATTCGGTATAGATACACAATCAGAACGGTGAAAACCGGAAACGCAATTTTACTTAATTTGTTCCCCAGGTTTTCGTTTTTCTATATTTTTCTTTATACATAACTTGCATTAATAGCAGTGACAGAAAGTCATGTGATTCATTAACACCAGAAGTTTGAATTAATTAATTTATTTGAATTACCTTTCAATTAAGGTTTCCCATTTATTACATTTAATATATAAATAAACTAGATATTAATTAAGTTTGCTATTCGTTTAGGTCTCATTTACCGGAGTTATTCAACAAAGCCGTCGACGAGATATACAACAACCTCCAAAAATTAATAAAACCTGATGAAAGTAGATTTAATGTATTGAACCATGGAGACTGTTGGACTAATAACATGCTATTTAGACATGTCGAAGACACAAATATACCTTCTGCTATCAGGTATTGTTTTTGTTTTTTAATTTTCAAGGCACTTAAGTTTTTTCCTTTTTTTTTGGTAAGAAAGGAATAGATGAAAACTGGCTAGTTTGAATTAACCCTAAATATATGATAGTACTTGCTAGAAATAGTGTGCTTTCAATTAGATTATAATTCAGTAAGTGAACTTCACATAGCACATTTCTCAATGATTTTAATTGCGGCAACAACATTTAGTAAATTTATAAACAACTCTACTACAGACTGATTAAAACCGGACATAGCAAATGGACATGATTAAATTGACTTTTACATTCGTTTTAATCTGAAAACTACGTTGATAATTGTACATATTTGCACTAAATATTTATTTACTAAACAGAATATTTATTATTTATCTATTAAGAATAAAAGACTATTTCTTTTTCTATTAATTCCATAAATTTCTTAAATAGTTAAGCAAAATTATTTCAAACCAATAAAAAGATAAAAGTACAATGAAATTATCAAAATAATTTAATTGATTACTCTCCCAAGTATTGACATTGATAATGATATTGATATTGATTATCGCTAATTGTTTCATATTCTTCTTTTGGTTTTTTTTTTACAGATTTGTGGATTATCAATTGAGTCATTACAATTCCTTTGCCTGGGATGTAACTTATTTCTTGTACACTAGTATACAACCAACAATTAGACGAGAAAAATTTGTAGAATTATTAACCACTTATCACAAAGCATTATGCTATAATTTAAAACTTTTTCATTATCCTGAATCTGATATACCAACCATACAACAATGTATGGATGAAATGGAACGTATAAAATATTTTGGTGCTTTAGTATTGTTATCAATATATGCGATAACAACGGCTGACAATGATGAACCTTTTGATATGGATAAGAACTTGAAGAACGAAGATGATCCAGAAGCTGGTGTTAACATAAAGATTTATACTGATCCAAAATATAGGGAGGCAGTTAAAGATGATCTAAAAGATTTCATTAAAGAAGGATTGTTGTAATTCATTCTTCTTCTTAACGGCCGTCTATAGTCCAACATGTACTTTGGCCTCCCATACTACATGTACTTATTGTTGTAATATAATGAGGTGTAAAAACTAAAGAAAAATAATGAAGTAAATGTAACAAATATTGTATGCGTTAAGTATTTTGCTAGCAAATAGACTATTGTTAAATGATTATTTGTGATTGTCTTGTTGTTTTCCTGCCTGCATGACTGGCTAACATTGAATGAGATGGGACCAACTATAAAATTAGTATAATCTTGAAGTAAATATATGAAAAAGTAGGAGAAAAGAAATTCTGAACATAAGCTTGTAATACATAATTTAAGGAAGTAATATAAAAGTGAATGTATCCAAAGGGCAATTATAACTAATTTCCCTCTACTTTGTGAGCTATGTGCAAGAGAACAAAAGAAAATTGCAGATTAACCTTATTAATATAACGAATTCATGAAAAATTTAATTGCATCGCCTCATATCTCATAAAACATTGGCTTTCTAGAAAAGGTTATATTGCAATTCATTAGAATGCCAATAGATTGTTATAGAAAAAAGCAACAATGTTTACTATAATATTACGAAGAACAAATCATCTAAATTCATCGTGTAAGATACAATCATATTGTATTCTAAATATTCTTCTTTTCGATCTCTTAGTCATAATTATTATCATGATATAACTTAGTAAACATTAAGAAATAATTTATATTTGCGTAAGGTAAATTTAACGATTGAATATTAAGAATAACATATACACAGTTTCCAAGGATTAGAGCTCTCTTGGGGAATCTTCACTAAGTAAATAATTTTCACAAATATTTTCAATAAATCTAGGTTAACTCCTCCATAGTTACCTCACGGCCTGTAAGGTCTAATGTTGCCAGATACATAATGTCTCAACAAGCTCTTTAGACAATGGGCTAAAGACAGTAAATCCCTTTCCACACTTAAGTAGGTATCTGTTTTTTCATATTACAAAGTAAATTTACCTATATTTTACTATATTATGGACTGTAAACCTTCACTTTGCAACTAACAAATAAAAATATACTCGTCAACTTCCGGCTGTTCTATCATTCTTGCCTGATAATACTATTAAAAGTGTTCTTATATATATTTATATATTTTATGTATAAGGGGCTGTTCATGTACAGGTTTCAACATGTGCTGTCACCTATTATTATTATCTGGGAATTCCATTCCCATTTATAAAGGAAATGTTGAAAAATGAAGAAAACAAAATGCAACAAAATGTGACATTATCTATCATAACCAATGCATTTTTTGTTTTTAATTATGTTATTTTGCTATTAGGTTCAGTACGATATACAGGCCATTCACTAGAATTTCCGGTCTCCTAACACACCAATTTCTCCAATCTGTACTATTATAGGTTGCAATACATTAATGCATCATTTCTAGTATATTTCTCGATCATAATTATCCAAAGGTTTGGTTTAGATAGGCTAGGCAAAATATAATAGATTTAGAGTCAAAATACCTTGTGAGTGGGTTTAGTAAGGTTAGACAAAATGTAACAGCTTTAGATTTAGACAAAATGTCGTTTTTACCAGTCAATTAGATTACTTTTCACCAACTTTCATGTCGATGCAATCTTAATACCCAAATGGAATTCCAATTTTAGTTTCCTGCGTTCTTTTATTTTTGAGATACACATTCCTCATTCGCAAATACGAACACAAATCCATTTTAAACTTTTTTCGCGCATATGATACGAAGGTTTCGGGTAAAAATCCAACAACCGGATGGGCTAGTTTTGCTGAGTATTTCTTATTTTCAGTTTTTCGCGCTTTTCCCAAAATGATTTTCTTTAAGCTTCGTATACTATCGTAAGCTCGTACTATGCATGAATGCCTATCACTTTTATTTGTAACATTTTCAAAATTGATTTTTGGGGAGCCTTAGGGTGGACACTAGCATTAAGCTTATAGTATTAAGGAAAGCCTTGGTATTTATTTCGTACTAGATTTTTTTTTTTTTTAATTCTTGGAACCTCAAAATATTTATTTCCAAGGAAACTCCTACGAAAATGAATATACTCTTTTGATGAGGATATTATTCTTTATTTTAGTATAAATTATAGTTATCTAGTACTGTAACTTAAATTATTTAACGGTAAATACGGATAAAACTAAAATAGTTGTTTTTCAGAAGGATGGAGTACTTGGGAAATCCATTAATTTCACGTATAATGGACTCTCCGGTTGAAATTTGTAATTTATTTATTTACTTAGGAGTTCCTTTCTCTTCCTCTGGCAAATTCAGGAAGGCAAGTCTATCATTTCTAGCCAAAAGTTCTGTGGCCAATCAAAAAGTGATAACAATGTTGGGCGCATTCAAATCAGACTCCTCGGGAACCAAGATTAAATTGTTTGATTCACTAACTGAAAGTGTACTGTTGTATATGGCAGAAATTTTGGGGCATTCTGTATTCTAATATTGTCGAGAAGGGACAATTAAATTATTTTTTTAAATTATTATTAAAGTTGCCAATCAATACTCCCGGATAGTTTTATATTAGAGTTGAGGTAGGTTGCGTCCATTTAATATGTAAAATATTTAAGAGGATGTTGAGTTGGTGGGGAGGATTATTACAAATGTCAGATGATATGCTGCCTAAACAGTCGTATAAATAGGTTATTAAAATTTATAGATTGTAAAAATATCCCATTTAATTGGGCATATGAGTTGAGAGAGCTTCTCTATCGGATAGGGGCAAGTCATATTTGGGACAGTCAGAGTTCTGATATTATTAGTAAAAATTATAATAGTTTGGTTGAAGCATTTGAAAATCATTATTTGTCAAAGGATGTAGATTTTGTTATTAATTCATGATTTAATTTATATTTTCGTAACGACAGTAGCCTAGGAATGCGAGACTCTTCTCGCATACAATATTATTATTTGTATTATAATAATAACATCAATAAAATTAGATTGACCTCACGGTTGAGGTTAGCTAGTAAAAAGTATACATGTATCTTTGTAAATGAGGAAAAAATTCAATTTAATAATGAGCAGTTATGTAGACTGTGTGATTCGAGAGATAAAGATGATGTGATCCACTACTTACTGCATTGTCCGTCTCTGTCTCCATACAGAGACAAGTACTTGAAACATTATTTGTCGGACTGTAATGGCACAGTTAGTAATATAGGACAAGTACTCTCTCATATTGATGAAAACAAGATTAATAACATATACTTATTTTTTGCCAAAAGTGTGAAGTTAAGAAAGTTTTTTTTATAAATTAGTTTACTATAGTTCAGCTGTATCGCCTAGTTATTTATCTGTTTATTATTTAAATTCTTAATGACTTTACAGTTTATAAAATATTGTACTGACTATCAGATAAGGACGATATTAATTTTCAAAATTTTTTTTTTTTGTTTTTTTTTATTTTAGATTTTCTATGAGCTATGTATTTTGAGGTATATACATTTTATTTTAGTTTTTTTAAGTTTTTTGTTCTGTTTTGCTTATTAGTATTTTATTTTTGTATTTTCTCCCACTTCTTGTTATAGATTTTTGTTTCTTTAAAGCAATAAAGTACATACATTACAGTTATCTTGTTCGAAATATGATGCATTATCTATCGCTATCAATTGTTGAAATTACACCGTGTAGCTAAATGAAGTATTAAGTGTTCAACTTAATTATCGTTACATAATTAAATCATTAAGTTTTGTCCCGGTTAATGACGTTTATGTTTAAATTTTTTTTTTTTTTTCCAAAGTACAATCTAATTGAGAATTCTAGAGAGTGGGAAAATTGGCCTTGTAAAAATATTGATAAACCAGACAGCTACAAAACACATAAACAAACACACAGACACACATTTATAAATTATCTTTATAATTATGACTTATTTTATTTGCAAACCAGTTTGAACGTTTTATATTTTTTTTAAAGAAGACGGTTTTTATAAAATTGTGTTCAGTATAGAAAAAAAAATACATAACTGTCAACTATGATGGCAATTGCTGAAACAATGGAGAAGGAATATCTTGAAATTATACTAAGACGTAAACAGAATGATATGCGAGTAAAGAAAATCGTTAGCGTTGAATGTAAACCGGCATTGGATAAGGGGGAAAATTTCATGAGCACATTGTTACGATATAAGTTAGTAGTTTTACTCGGGTCTGGTGAAACTGCTGTTAAACATCTTATAGTGAAATCATTACCAAAATCTGAGATACACTGTACTTTTATAAAAGAATTTTCATATTTTAAAAATGAAATTCATGTAAGTAAATAACTTTAGTTTTTTTTTTTTAAATATATTTATAAGGATTGTTTGTAATTTCTCTTAGTGCGACTGTGTCAAAGTTTCGAAACTATGTTTTTATCTTAACAGAAATGTTTTGTGGTCCCTGGAGAAAGGCAAAGATGTTGTTAGCAAATGCTGTATGTGTGTGTGAACAATGTATCTCAAAAACTAAAAAATACCAATAAGTTCAAATTTCATATTCCATTTGAATACCATCCCGACATCAGATAATAAGCATAGGTCACAATTCATCAACCAAAGTGTTTAGACATTTTTCATTACTTTTTATTTTCTCAGTTTTTTTTGCGATTTTCTTTTTAAATTTCGTATCTACCCTCATTAATGTCTATCACTTTTATGTGAAGCATTATAATGAATCTTGCAGAGGGTGTAATATGTAGTTAACGTGCGCTTAGAGGCTTAGACACGCGCATGCGTGGCGGCAGACATTTCGTTAGAAACATGTTTTTTTGTTTTTGTTTTTTAGAGGACCTCAAAATTTGTGATTCTGGTGAAAATATAAATTTTGAAAATGCTACATGATTCCACTAATTCTTAGTTAGAGAATGTAATATAATTAAACTTATTAGACAATAGATTTGGGAATCATTGTTCAAGATAAAGTGAATAAGGTGTGAAATATGTATAATAACGAGCAAAATCTAGTGTGAAACACTCACACAACTTTCTCATATTCCAGCTTTCAAAATTATAATTGACAAATATTATAATTAGTCAACCAAATTTCAGGAAATTCGTCGATAGCGGTTTGTTAGAAAAAAAAACGGATTTTTCGTCCAAGTTGCCATGCGTGTTTTTCAATAACCTAACTTTCAGTAATCAACTACTATTATTCTTCTCTTTACTCAGTAACTAAATCCTTCCTACCTAATTTTGTATTTACTTGTAAGTCCTGGTAGTTTTGTGTCTCTAGTTAATTGTACAGTGTTTTCAGCATTCATTCTAGCATTATTTCTCGAAAACCCTTCCTCACTAATTTCTCACCTTCTACAACCTATTAAAAAAGCATGCTGTAGTGGATAACATGCAGAAATCCGCAAAAATATTAGAAAATGGGCTAATAAAGAAGGAAGATTTTCTACATATATGATCGACATGAGAAGGATCTCTTTCCCACTCTCTCACTCTTTCTATCAATCTATCTCTCTTTCCGTTCGACGGTGCTGCGACTATCTGTGATTTACTGTACTAAAACATTATACTCTATTCTTATCTGTTCTGCAAGGATTAATTAAAACAAGAAAAGCTTTACAACATATTGTATATATACTCGTATATATAAAATACACAGAAGCTACAACTTGAAAGACATGGATTCTGAAAAAAAAAAAACAACATGCTCTTGAGTGTAGCCTTGAATGAGCCAAGATAAAACAAATACATAAAGTATATATTTAAAAAAATAATAATAATTAAGTGAAAAATATTAAATTACAATTACTTGACTGTTCAGTAAAAGCGCACTTCCGTTTACCAATTTTCTTGAAACTCGGAATTTTGGCCATCAATTTATTTCTAATTAATCTTGTGTTGGATGATAGAATTGTATAATCAACTATGATAGCTCTTTAGAGAAAAACATAAACCAATCCCGCCCTTAAAGTGCCCTTAAATGAATTTACCCAGAGAAACGTTATAAATAAAAGTTGTATACCTTTGTATTTGTAGTTTATATAGGAAGTTTCAAGAAAATCATCGGAGTCATTTTTGAGAAAATCGCGAAAAAGTGAAAAAAAAAAAAACATTTAGTAAAGTGGTAAAGTAAAGGCACTTCCGTTCATCCGATTTTTTTCAAACTCCGATATATTTTCATTACATTTCTTTTCTTATTACAAAGGTAATCGATATAGTTCACCTCATTATTGAATTAGATGATTTTTTAATTGTATTTTGTTAATATTTAATAGAGAGATTAAGCAAGCAAGAAGAAGGCAGATTTCATTATTTGGAATATTCTGTTCTGTTTATTAAAAAGTTATGTATTTATTTTCTATGTTTGTGAGGTGTATAGAATAATATTTATGTTATTGAGTCAAACTTCAACTGTTATGTACTATATCTGTATTTAATCAGTTTAATAATAAAATAAATAAAATATAAATAACATGCTTATATAGATTAATTGTTCAACATATTTATTTGTTTATACTGTCTTACAATCATTCAGCACGTATTTTATCATTTCTTATCGTTAATTATTGCACAGTAGTCCACGCTTTGACACAGTGTTCTTTCGCTTTGATCTACACTCAAAGAACAATTAAAAAATGAAATAGTAAGATAATATGGGTAATTAATTATCAATTTAAATCTCCTTCAAATACGTAACTTAAGTTACACATCTCTACTTGAATGTTACCATTTTTAAAAGGAACATGTACCCAACCTTTTAAAAAAAGAAAAACAATGTGTTTACCCACCCAAGTATCAACGAATCTAGTTAGGTCCTAGCAAAAACACTTTTAAAAACCAGTGTATCAAATAAATTTGCTCTGTGCCAGCCAGCCTATGTTATCATACTGTTTTGACCAAAACAACCTGATGATGGGTGAACGCCCAAAACCGATCGGTGACCACAAAAAGAAGCGGGTTGTCACGGAAAATATCTCAGAAAATATACATAATTGAGGCAATATTAAAATGAAGTGTCAATCCTTTAAAGCTCAATTAAGTTAATTCCAACATACAAACAATGATGGCTTCTGCAAGCTCGGTATTGGATCTGTTTAGTTCATCGAAATCCGTTATATTAGAAAGGGAATTCGGTTCTGGAGAAGGGATAAGTCAAATGGTATTGACCCAAAATGGTGTTAATAAAATGACTGGAACATGATCTCCGGCGTTTAAAATAAAAATAAATTAAAACTAGAGCGTGGCCTAAGCGGAAGTCGTAATTATCAATGTAACATTAAAGTTCACACGCTAGGCACAACTAAATAAATATTATATCGTTTAACAAACGAATTGTTTCCATACATACATTTTTCTTAATAATCATTACATCTTTTTATGGAATGAAATTAATTAATATGTTTCAGGTGTATTCCAAAATACTTAGAGATATGAAGACACTAATGGAAGAATTCCAAGATAAAAGAGATCAGTTGTGGTGTGAAATGGCTGGTTATAAACCTTACCACAAACTTATCCTACAGGATCTTAAGGTAATGATCTTGGTTTTGTTTTTGTTTTTTTTAAAGATCATTCTTGTAAACTAATCTCGATTTTACTTAAGAATATGTATTTATGTAAAGAATTAAGATATTTCCAATGTACCAACTATAATGGCTTCTACAAGCTCGGGATTGGATCTGTTTAGTTCATTCAAATCTTTTATATTAAGAACTGAATCGGTTCAAGAGATGGCGTAAATGAAATGGTATTGACCCACCATTTTTAGTAATTTGGGAAACAGGATGAACGCAATTTTCATAAAAAACTGTTTTCACGAAAATATCAAGCTTTGAAAATGTTTTATGTTTTTTTTTTGCGAATCATGGAATAATCAAGAAATATAACAATTTAAATTATACCCAATATTTTAAACCAACAAATAAAATAAAATATCTGATAATAAATTACATATTATACGCTATAATATTATTATAATACTAGTGAAATTAAAAAAAAAGTGGAATAATAAAACCTACCCGGAAGTGGGGTGGCATTACACAATTGGTTTTTTGAGTTTTCCGACTTTTCTAGAAATACGACTACAACGATTTTGCTTTAAACTTGCAAAGTAACTGCAAAGATAAGAGGCAAGGGTCAGTGCACACAGATTTCGCAACAATGGTCTTTGGAGGCAGAGGGGTTCCTTAGCCAAGCATCTGGACATACTGCTAAAGGTTAATCTGGTCCCGGGGTTAAGCATGACCTATTTGTCCAATATATAACTTCGAGCTTCCATTTCGGGTGTTCCTAGGTTCTAGGGCAGAATGGGCCAAGGGGTGGGAAAAACGCTACCACACAGGACCTTGTGGTTTACTGATGGGTCTAGGATGGGGTGCGGAACTGGAGCCCTAGAGGCTTACAGAACTACCTCATTCCTTGTGAAGGAATGTCAAGAGGCATTGTCGAGATTCTCCAGGCACAACAAGGTACAGCTGATATGGGTGCTTGGACACATAGGGATTAAGGGTAATGAGATGGCTGACCAACTGTCCAAGAACAGGGCAAATACTCCGATCAGTCCAGAGCCTGTCCTGGGGATCACTGGCGGAGCGAGTGGATTCGCGGTAAGCATGTCGAGCTCTGGAGGGGAAGCCCAGGTACCACACACAGCAAAAGGATGATGCCAGGGCTGTGTAAACGAAGGACCCAAATGGCCCTTAGTCTGAGTAGGAGCCAGATTTCTCTGGTAAGGAACTACTTACTGATCATGACAGGTTCAGGAAGCATCTGCACGAGGTAGGGCTCATCAGCGTGGAACCTTGTGCAGATTATGTCAGGATGAGGAGGAAACGGCCCGCCACCTGCTATTTGCTTGCGTAGCAACAACTAAATTGAGGTATGAGACCTTTGGTACTTTGCGACCTGAGGTGATGGTAGCTCAAAAAGTGGTGAAAATCCTCAAACTCTGGTGGTGAAAGTCCTCAAACCCTGGTGGTGAAAGTCCTCAAACTCCATAGGGTGGGAGGGTTCAACTACTAGAGGTTATCGGGGGTGGCACAATAAGCCTCTATTGGCTGCAGTGCCGGGGTATAGCCCACCCGTGATAGATAATAATAATAATAATAATAACTACCAAATTAGGTGTTTTGGACGGGGGCGGAAGCACATACTTTGCTATTAATATTTAGAGATTATTTAGGAGACCCAGGATATATTTAGAGATTTCTCATCCAGTTCATTACGAGACATATATAACTCATATATATTTCTTTATTTCCTTGTTGGTCATCCATTACTAAAGAGAAATTTTGTAAATTTCCGCCGCATTACATGGAATACTGAAACCAAAGCGAGTGCCGCAAGGTGAGCGACAAAATGGCAAACGCACAGTGGGTGACGAGTTAAATATGACATGTAACTCAGTGAACGTGTCAAACAAAGTTAAGTAGTTGAATTTTAATAGAAAGTAAAAATTAAAATAAACACAATCTAATAGAAGAACAGAATGCACTCTACTTCTATAAATAACACATGTAGTATAGAAACTTGTCTGGAAATTAGGATATATATATATATATATAAATATATAAAGAATAATTTAGAATCAGAAATAATTTTAGAAATAGAAAGTTGATTCTCAGGATGAATGTCTTATGCAATTATATCAAAATAGAATATATTACTAATTATTTGTATATGGTCTTAAAAATACTGCCAACCCTCTTTGTGTTTAAATATTTTGATATAGGTACTTCGAATGGGTAAAAACAAAAAATCTGGCCATTTATCAGACATTTTCCGTGGTAGCCTGCTTCATTTTGTGGTCATCGACCGGTTTTGGGCGTTCGCCCATCTTCAGGATGCGTTTTTTAGACATTTTATATATATATAATGAATTGAAATAGCACATCACAGAAAACACCCCCCTCTCCCACAAATCGAATTAACGATTTTCGATTTGTGACATGGAATATTCTTTCCCTCTATAAATCTGGAGCACAAGTTTTAAAAATATCGGACCGGCATTACCGCTGTTCAGGAGGTGTGAAGGCTAGGATCCGGAATATTAGAAAAAAAGGAAGTGAATGTCTAATACAACTGTCATCAGAAGCAACATACACTAGGAACAGGTATGATTGTAACTAAGCGACTAAGACACCAAGTTATTGGTTATAAACCATTCGGCCCAACAATATGTTATATCAGTCTGAAGGATGTTATATCCGTACACGCACCCACTGAAGTAGCGGCAGATGAAGACAAAGATGCCTTTTATGACGAACTACAAAGGCCGAAGATAGCTCGTCCCCCGACACGACATTAAAGTTATTTTAGGTGATTTCATTGCGCAAATACGCAGAGAAAACACATTCCATCTGTGAGTGGACCACACAGGTGTGATGGATGCAAGAAACTTGAAATAATATTAAATTTTAAATAAATCTAAATTATCAAAATATGTTGCAAAAGGACAGCCAGGTAATACCATTACAGTTACTCGTACGGTTCAAGAACAATTATGGCATTGTACTGTACTACCCCTTCTTCTCACGGGGGAGGAATTGAAACAAAGAGAAGAGATATTTTAAGACAGACTCGTTCTAGCTACCAAAGTGAAAACATCAGAGCCAATATCAAGTTTTAAGAGTTTATTCCATTTAAATTATAAGCATATTGTTGTTAACTTAATTTCTCTTAGAGAATATATTGCTTTAAACTACCAGTGTTCTTAATTATTCTTGCATTCTATCTCAAGCAAACATACAAGTCCTTTTCGCTAAAACGCTACGCCACAAGCTACCTATACACACATCTCACCAATAACATTACGCAGGCTACACGATGAAACAAATGATAATAGACTTAGACTAGTGACGTTTGCAGTATCATTAGGATTGACAGTCAGCAGTACGCTGTTCCAGTCAAAAAAGAACCATAAAGCTACTTGGATATCTCCAGATAACAGGGTCGCAAACCAGTTTGACCATGTGTTGATTAGCACTAGGTATCGAAGTAATTTGCTGAGCGTAAGATCCTTTAGAGGAGCAAATGTTGATTCAGACCACTATCTGGTGGTGACCACCCTCCGTGCAAGCGAGGAAAATGGGTAGAGAAAAAATTCAAAAACATGACGTAGCAAAACTCAAGAACCAAGCTTATTTGAGCATAATATTGAAACTCGAATGCGAAGATCAGAATGTCTAGTAGAAAACAACGTTGACCAAATGTGGAGAAGTATTCAACAAAATATAACAACTGTAGCTGAAGAAATATTAGGAAAAGGAAAACAGCGACTAAGATCATTGTAGACTGGTCATGACAGCAAAGAATGATGCCATATCAAAATTATCAGTAAAAGAGGTGTTAGGAGTGCAGTGGAAGAATATCGAAGAAAACGAAAAGAAGAAGAAAAGACCCACAGAAGAAGAAAAAGAGAAAGGGAAAGGAAGAAAATAGAAGAACTGGAGGCATTAAAAGGACAAAATAAGCCCAGAATATTTTTCCAAAATGTGAATGAGGGAAGAAGAGGGTATAAGCCTTGAAATCAGTCAGATTAGAAAGAAGAACGTCTCGTTAGTCTCGGAAAAAACAGGAATATTGGAGAGATAGACAGAACACTTTCAGGAACATTTGAATTCTTCGATTGAAGATATATTGAGATACAGATCTGATCGAAGAGAAAATGTGAAACCACCAGATGAAGAGAATGTACTTGACGCGATCATGCAACTTAAGTGATGGCTTGCAGGGAGAACTATATAAAAACGGGGGCTCAGAACTTTTACGGAGGCTGCATGATATTATAATGAAAATATGGGAAGAAGAGACTATCCCTGAACAATGGCGAACGGGTATAATATGCCCGATCCACAAGAAAGGCGATGTCTTGGAATGCTCTAATTATAGAGCGATCATTCTTCTACCCCTAGTGTACAAGGTGTTCTCCAACATCTTGAACAAGAAACTGGCTGAGACCTTAGGCTGAAAAGGAGGTAGGGTCGTACCAGTGTGGCTTCACACAAGGAAAATCGGATACAGATCAGCGTTTACCCTAAGACATATTCTAGAAAAAAACAAGGAATTCAATACCAATACTCATCTGCTGTTAGTGGATTTCAAAGCTGCTTATGTCAGCGTGTACCACGATGAATTGTACAAAGCAATGATGAGACTTGGAATCCCCCCAAATTAATAAGACATGTCCGTGCGACCATGGGTGACACTAACAGTCATGTCAGGATTCAAAGAGGCCTGTCAAACAAATTCAAATGCGATCATGGCTTAAAACTGGGAGTCTCCCTTTGATGTACTATCTTCAACCTGGGAATGGAAGGAATAATTAGAGATGCCAGAATTGAAACCACAGGCACAATTCTCAATAAGAGCGTGAAAATCTTAGCTTATGCCGATGACATTTGTATAATTGTAAGGTCATCAGCGGCTAGAGAAGAAAACTTTATATTCTAAGACCGGGCAGCAGGAAACATGGGGCTGTCAGTAAATAAGACCAAGTACCTTACAACGGATACGAGAGAGTATAACTCATGCATCCAGGTCAACGATTACAACTTTGAAATGGTTCGCATATTTAAATACCTGGGATCGATGATGGCTCATGGCCGCCAATAAATGCTACTATGAGCTCCTGAGATACATGAAAAGCCGTTATTTATCTAGGACCACAAAATGTACTCTATACAAAGTTCTAATACGCTCTGAAGCATGGACCATGACCAAAGTGACAGAGCAAAAGCTACTCGTCTTTGAAAGAAGGATTTTAAAAAAGATATCTGGTCCAGTCATGGGAAATGAACGGTGCCTCTTTAAAGATAGCAAAAGTGAGCTGTATGTAAAATATAAGTGACTCCGTACTTGTGATAAAAACGTTTCCTTAAATCTAATTAAAAAATAATTTATTAAACAAAGACATTGATTTTGTAACTTATCCTTTAACTTATATTGAATATTATAAATCAACAGTTACTTAGGCTAGGTAGGGCAAATGTTAAACGCTTACGTACGCTCTTGTGTACCATGAAGCGGTAATCTAACGAATAATGTAAAGTATGAAAATATAAGTTCTAAAAATATATTAAATTAGACGTAATAATGTTATTAGTAAATGATAAGGGAAAAGAAGAGACAATTATCGTGAAAGAAAGATATATAAAACTAAACTCACCTGGAAGAAGATGTAAGCGGAAGCAAGCGCGTTGGCGCTGGGCTGTGGTGAAGTGATGTAAAGGGGTTGGTGTAAATGAGGCGTGTGAAAGTTTTTTAGTTGTGAGTGTTGTATGTGTGGGTGATGAGGGAGTGCATTAAGATGTCAATGGATGAGGCTGAAGAAAGTCTTAAAGCCAAAAAGGCGATAAAATTAGATGAGTATGCTTCTTGAATGAGAAGAAGGCTTAAACCAAGTTAACTCTCAGTAAAAGAAATATACATAAAGCGGATGACGCTGGGAAAGTAAATGCTCTCGCGAAGGAGAAACAAAACAGGCGAAATGAGCACTTGATGCACATAAAAAACTGTACGGAGAATAAACACACTGAGCTGCGTACTTCACAGCAGTCATAAGGGCAGGGAATAAAAAGGAGAAGCAAAGAGAGGGATGTATGTGAAATTGCGCCGGCGGGAAAAACAACAAAGGAAAAGAGCGCGTTTAGTTAGAGTGAAACTAAACCTCAAAGAGATCGCGACCGAAAACAGCTTAGTTATGACGAGTGTAATCAAGGTTCTCCATATTGAATGTTCCGGGTATTAAATTATTTTTCTTAGAAAGAATGTCTAATTACCTTTGAGCGTGAGTGATGGGCTGATACGTAGCTCTTTTTACTGGTTGTCTCATTCTACGCTTACTATGGTAATATTATAATAGTCTCATAATTTTCAAATTTTAAAATCGAGTTTTCAGCAGAAATTTAATGTTTTGAGGTCCCCAGAGTTTGACAAAAATGTTTTTAGCGAATGGTTTGTAAATATATATATTTATAGTGTGTGCATTTCTGTGTGAATAAAACATCTCAAAAACGAAAAATTGCAGGAAACTGGACCTTGGTTTAGACGGAACTGTCACGAAGATTTCGGAAAGAACCGGAAGTACAACTTTACGGAATAGTTTTTAGTTTCTCCCTCCCAATTTTCTCCAAAATGATTCGATTTTCTTTGAACATCGTATAGTTTCTCCACCATAAATACCAATCACTTTTGTGATTTAAAACATTTTCCCGGGAATAAGGACTTTTTTAGATGTGCGGGGGGGAAAAGTAATCTTAGGCTTTTTTCTAAAGAATCACATCAGTAAAATCGTATGAACAGGAGTATATTACAATTATATATAATTGTACGAACAGGAGTAAGATAAATGGCCAGATTGTTGTGCATCATAGACATTTTCCGTGGTAGCCTGCTTCATTTTGTGATCATCGACCGGTTTCGGGCATTTGCCCATCTTCAGGATGCGTTTTTCAGACAGTGTGGCAACTGTAATGACATGGCAAAGTCATAGCAATGTCAAACCTTCACAATAATAACAAAGAAAGAATAATTTACAACTAGTGGCCTAGCCAGCTGCCTGACTTCAAGACAAGGCCGCGGGCAAACAAACAAACCAAGGGTAAATACCCCTACATCAAAGCAAGCACCGCTAAGGCTGGCCACTGACCTAAATCGGTAGCCAACTGCTGTCATCAAAGCAAGCACCGCTAAGGCTGGCCACTGACCTAAATCGGCAGCCAGCTGCTGTCATCAAAGCAAGCACCGCTAAGGCTGGCCACTGACCTAAATCGGTGGTCACCAAACTAACCAAGGTCGCACAAGGTCGCACACTAGGACAGATGTCTTGGTGTGAGTGTGGCCAACACTAATATATAAACTCGCCCCATTGGAAGAGGGGATGATTATACGATTATACTTGAGTACGTCTTCATATACGAGCAGCAGTTTACGCGTCCCTATACGGTTTTTATTTATACTTATTACTTTAGTTGTGCATCTTAGTTCATTTATCTTAATCATTCTAATTTATTAGTTATTTATCTCCTATTTTATTTCTAAGTATTTCTTGTTAATAGTTACCATTTTTTACGTTTAAATTATTGTTCAAATACAGTCTATTTTTATAAAATCCGTGTTAATACTTCGAGCACTAACTTCCAAAAATCTCTAAACTAACTTCCGCCCTATTCAAGACATCTACTACATACCTCAGGAATCACATTAAACGATTCCACTACATTTTGTAGTATCACGGTGGGATACATCACTCTATACATCCAATACGATACAATCGATTCCACTGCACAACACAGACTTGCACAGAGCAAACTCTTAGTTTA